>JAGKTI010001313.1:0-32542 GCA_018397915.1 Birgus latro | reverse complement strand
GAAAGAGAGAGAGAGAGAGAGAGAGAGAGAGACTATATATACTAACAAATGAGAAACACGATACGCATACACAATAATTAAATAATAATAATAATAATAATAATAATAATAATAATAATAACAACAACAATAATAATAATACGTAACCAACAATATGGAAGCATGAATTAAAGAGTCAGTCAAAAGCACAGCCTTCACAATGGACATAATTATCCAACGTTATCTCACCGGTGATTTGGATTTAAGGGTGGGAATCAGACCAACCATGGGTCGAATCCCGGGCAGTGTTAGCATGTCATTTAACGCATTGCAGTTCGAACAAATGGTGAAGAATATGAAGGCCTTCCCGTGGTGGCACCGATATAACCGGCTCACTCCACTTACCGGCAATGCAAATGTCCCTCTGCTCCCTCCCTGTCCCCTAAATGGAACATGGTGGGCTGCAGGAAAGGGGGGACTTCAGCCTGCAGTCCACTGTGTTTACGTTTGAAATGAGCTACGGGCCACAACAACAACACTCCTGCTCAGCGATACACACAAATCCCACTCTTAAACGCTCTACAGGTTTGTATTTCATTTTCTCCTACCCTTCTTTCACTGCGTTTTTTCCTGTTAATCCTGTCCGTCTGTCCCCTTCCTTATCAGTTCTTTCCTGCATCATTTTAAATCCATCGATGAAAGAATAAGTTTCGTTTCCAGGCCATCGGAATCAGTGGTGTTGATCAAGCAGCCTGTGACGCTACGAGAGTGAGTTTCAATACAAAATATTAAGCCCCCCTCCCTTTTCTGTGTGTGTGTGTGTGTGTGTGTGTGTGTGTGTGTGTGTGTGTGTGTGTGTGTGTGTGTATTCAGCGTGAACTAACCACTAAGACGACAGGGATGTTTACAGAATATTAATGTATAGTACAGACAACAAACAATTTTGCCCGAAGAAAACCCATCACCGATTTGCTTTCGATGTATAACACCTGGGGTAAAAATCCAGCGAGGACTCAGAAAGGACAAGTTAGGGGATCACGCGTTAGTTATGTCAGTAATAATCTTTGAAATTTCTGAGCTATGTATGGTATCAGTTACATTCGAAATATATCAGGTAGGTTCAAAATACATCAGGTAGGTTCGAAATACATCAGGTAGGTTCGAAATACATCAGTTAGGTTCGAAATGTCAGTTGAAGTTCGAAATACACCAGTTAAGTTCGAAATATAGCAGTTAAGTTCGAAATACATCAGTTAGGTTCGAAATGTAATGCCGTGATTTTAAGAGTAATTTAAGTACACTTAAGTTAGTATAAGTGTAATATAAGTTAATATAAGTGTAGTGTAAGTTAGTATAAGTGTGATGTAAATGTAGCCCTGAACCCCTGAACCCCTGTTGCCATCATCTACAATGGATAGGGATGATCATCAAACTCATATTTACGCTTGTTCCTTGTTAATATTTGTAGCAAAAGTGAAATACCAGTAATAGAGGAACTGTATAGAGCGATATGGGAGTGAGAGTCGTAGTCAGTTCTCACGACAGAGGCAAAAGTTTAGAACGAGTTTAATAATCGCGAAAGTTTGTATACATACTTTAAATTCGAAATTTTGTAAGTCAGGCTTGGTATTATCATCTTTTTGTACTACACAGTAATGAATTAAAGCTTAGTTAAATTCTAATTGCTGATAATAGACATTTGTAACCGCGAAATTTGCTTTACACTCGCGTTTAGTCACGTAGGCCTGACAAATGCGACCCATGGTTATATTAGTTTAAACTCGTGGGTTTAGGCTTCCGTATAATTGTCAGTCCCATACGATTACCACAACATTTTAAACATCGTAATTTGTCAGTCCGTCTGTGTATGTCGAGTGTGAACGCCTTATTTCATATTCCTTGTTAGTTGGTGTAGACAGTAATCTTGCAGAGGAATGTGTCGAAGTCAGTTCCGATGTTAGGACAACTGCGAGGAAGAGAGCATGTGGCCGAAGGTGAGTGACGCTCATTGTGATCTTTGACGCCGTGTCGTCCACAGGTGAGTAGTCGACGTGCTCTCCATTCCCCCCCCTATTTTGTGCCTATAATTTAATCCTCTCTTTTTATATTAGTAGGTTGACTGATAATGTTCCCTCTAACTTCCTTTTGTAATGATTGTGATCTTTGACGCCATGTCGTCCACAGATTGCCGTTGTTCCATCATAGCCGCCTGCCCCGACGAAAGTAACCAAACGGTTCTTCTCGTTTGTGCCCGTTACACAAATCCCCCCCCCCATCTTTTTCTGCTACACGTAATCGAATATGAAATTGATTGGTCCATTAGAATAATCTATCCTTTCGATGTGAAGTGTTTAGTTTGATAGAGTTTTGGTATTCACACGTAATTGTTTCCCCTAAAAGCACCGATTATTCATCCAATTTAAAATCTTGAGCCAGTAGTATCTTTCTTTGAATGTGGTATTAATTTATGAATAACCTTTTGAGTTAGTGTGTATGTTCCAGACTTGGTGGAGTATTTTGTGGAGGTGGTGTCTCGGGGAGTAGCTTAACGAGTCCGTTAGAGACCGTGAGAGTACTAAATACGCATAAGATAAAATTATTTTTGAATGCTGTGTTAGGCTAAGAGGTGAAGTTATATACAGTATATATATATTAGTATATGTAAATGTAAAATCGGGCATATATCCAACTGTGTAGAAAACTATACATCTTAGTGTGATAATCTACCGAGTATTCAATTAGCTGTGGTGATCACACACTTGAAATATTTTATCCTTGTTATATTTAGTCTACACTGTAATAATCTCAGTGGGAAAGAGAATTTATTTATTTCTGTTTTCTAGGAATTCATAGTCTGAAAAGTAACCTATGGTTAATTTGATCAATATCTAGTTTCTTATATTGTATGTTTAGACTTAGTAAATATTAGATTAAGTTTTTATTGTGTTTGAACTATTATCCTCTGGGAAGTTTATTTGTGAGATTGAGTGGCCTGCAAGGTGTGTTGCTATCTTAAGACTCACGCACTCTAAACTATTCACGCTACCCTAGTCACTTATTCACAAGGCCTCAGTGCTCTATATCTTACTTTATTGGAACTAATAATTCTTTCCCATCCGCCCCTCTCCCGGTGATGACTCACAGAGCTGCCTGGAACCACGTCTGACTCACTCCTTCATTTCTGTAACATTCACGGCCTTTCCTCTAACTTTCGCTCTGTTGAACACCACTTCTTCTCCTCTAAACCTCACCTTCTCTTTCTCTCTGAGACTCAGCTGTCTGAGGCAACTGACAGCAAACCCTTTTCTGTATCCTCCTACTTTCTCTATTCTCGTTTCAAAGCCAAAGGTGGCTGTTGCGTATATGTACGCAACGATCTATCTTGCTCTCGTGTTCCTGAACTTGATTCTTTTGAATTCTCTACTCTCTGGGTTCGGCTCTCCTGTCATCCTCTGACTAAATATATCTGTGTTGTTTACTTATCTCCTAATTCTACTATAAAAAATTCTTTGACTATCTTACTTCTACGATGGAACACATTCTATCCATTTCTCCTTTCTCTGAAGTCTCCATTCTTGGAGATTTCAATGTTCACCACCACCTTTGGCTCTCCTCTCCTTTCACTGATCCACCTGGTGAACAAGCCTACATCTTTTCTATCCTTAATGACCTAGAGCAGCTTGTACAGCACCCTACCCGTATCCCTGACCGCCTTGGAGAGAGTTCCAACATACTTGACCTTTTCCTAACAACTAATCCTTCTGCTTACACTGTTCATCTTTTCTCTCCGTTGGGCTCCTCCGATCATAATCTTATTACCTTAACATGTCCAATCGCTCCAGTACGGCCTGTGGACCCTCCAAAGAAACGCCGCCTGTGGCACTTTGGAGCTGCAGATTGGGAGGCCCTCAGGCAGTACTTCTTTGATTTTCCATGGAATGATTATTGCTTCCNGGCATGGAAGCATACATTCCTTTCTCATATCCTCTGACTAATGCAAGAAAGCCTTGGTTTAATCACGCTTGTTCTAATGCTGTCCGCAACAAGGAGAGGGCCTATAAGAGGTACCGGAGCCAACCCACCCCTGAATCACACCTTTTATATATTTCTGCCCGGAATCGTGCTAAGTCTGTTCTTCGCTCTGCTAAAAACAATTTCATCCGTGCTAAATGTTCCCAACTCTCCAACTCGAATTCTTCTCGCTCCTTCTGGCATCTTGCCAAAAACCTTTCTAACAACTTTACCTCATCATCCTTCCCTCCTCTTTTCTACTCTGATGGCTCTGTAGCTATTTCTTCTACTGATAAAGCAGATCTCTTTGCTCAGACTTTCTCCTCCAATTCCACCTTAGACGATTCCGGTGCTATTCCTCCATCACTTCCCCCCTCTGACTTCCTCTTGACTGACATTAAAATTTCTTCAGCTGATGTATTTTCTGCCATCACTGGCCTCAATACTAACAAGGCATATGGGCCTGATGGAGTCCCTCCTGTTGTCCTCAAAAACTGTGTTTCAGTGCTTACACCCTGCCTAGGTAAACTCTTTCGCCTTTGTCTATCAACTTCTACCTTTCCTTCTTGCTGGAAGTTTGCTCTCATTCAGCCAGTCCCAAAGAAGGGTGACCATTCCCAACCCTCTAACTATCGTCCAATTGCTGTAACATCCTGTGTCTCAAAAGTTTTCGAGTCAATTCTTAACAGAAAAATTTTAAAGCATCTTTCCTGTCACAACCTTCTTTCTGATCGTCAGTATGGGTTCCGTCAGGGACGCTCCACTGGCGATCTTCTCACCTACCTTTCAGACTCTTGGTCATCCTCCTTTCGGGACTATGGCGAAAGCTTTGTCATTGCACTTGACATCTCAAAGGCTTTCGATCGAGTCTGGCATAAATCTTTAATTTCCAAACTGCCCTCCTACGGTTTCTATCCTTCTATCTGTGCCTTCATCTCTAGCTTCCTTTCTGGTCGTTCTATAGCTGCTGTTGTAGACGGCCATCGTTCCTCTCCTAGACCTATCAACAGTGGTGTTCCTCAGGGTTCTGTCCTATCACCTACTCTCTTCCTTTTATTCATCAATGACCTTCTAAGCTGTACATCTAACCCTATCCACTCATATGCTGATGATTCCACCCTTCACCTTTCCATTCGGTTCCCGCAACGTCCATCTCAGCAGTTACTTCAACAAAAAAGGGATGAGGCTATGGCACACCTAATGTCTGATTTGGCTCGTATCTCTGATTGGGGTAAAAATAATCTTGTTATTTTCAATGCATCAAAAACTCAGTTCTTACACATATCAACCCGACAAAATCTTCCTCAGGATTACCCACTAATGTTTAATAATGAACAGTTATGTCCTGCATCATCCTTGAACATGCTTGGGGTTTCATTCTCTCAGGATTTGTCTTGGAAAGAACATATTACATCTCTTGTGAAATCTGCTTCCAAGAGATTAGGTGTGCTAAGCCGATTCCGTACTTTCTTTACCCCTGCACAGTTGTTGACCATGTACACGGGTTTTATTTGCCCGTGTATGGAGTACAACTCTCATGTGTGGGGAGGCTCCCCACATGCAGCTCTTCTCAATAGGGTGGGGTCAAAGGCTTTTCGTCTCATTAACTCTCCTCCTCTTACTGATTCCCTTCAACCTTTGTCTCTTCGCTGCACTGTTGCATCTTTATCTCTCTTCTATTGCTACTTCAACGGTCACTGTTCCTCTGAACTGTCTGCTTGCATCCCTCCACCTCTACGACGGGCACGTAGTACCCGTCTAGCAACAAACTCTCATCCCTTTTCTGTCCAACTCTCTAATGCAAGAGTTAACCGTTCCTGCCAGTCCTTCATTTATACAACTGGTCAACTCTGGAACGGTCTTCCTCTGTCTGTATTTCCTACTTCCTTTGATCTCCAGTCTTTCAGACGCAATGTGTCCAGGCATCTCGAAATGAACGGATCTTGAATTTGGCTCTCTTTTGTATTGTTTTTGCTTTTTCTTGGAAGGAACAGTATGCAGGCCTGTGGCCTTTGGCTCCTTCTTCCTTGCATAAAAAAAAGAAAAAAATCGCTGGGTGGTGGCAGCCTACTCTTGTAACTCTGATTCATAGTGATGAGATCTTCTCTTAATTTTCGGTATTAACTGGGAACCCTAAATTTTGGATCCTTACAGAAATACATCAGTTAAGTTCGAAATACATCAGTTAAGTTCAAACTACACCAGTTAAGTTCGAAATACATCAGTTAGGTTCGAAATACATCAGTTAAGTTTGAAATACGTCAGTAAGTTCGAAATACATCAGTTAAGTTCGAAATACCTGTACATCTCATCACAATGCATGGAGGCCTTTTGTTGCGGTAAAGTGAATTACGGGGATTTACCTGGACACACACAGCCAAGGTCAAAACATTACAAGTAAACTGTGTGCGGGAAATAATCTGACACAAAAACGATGGTTACCGTAAAATGTCGTTTGGTCCTCCCCAGCACAGGCAGACATGTTTCCTTGGGGATGGCAGAGAGGCTACTGGTATCGCTTGTGGGCGGCATTTCCTATCCCATGCATAGTAAGTGCTGGTATTTAGTTCATAGTCAGATGCTATAGTTCTCACCGTAAAGTCTGAAGAGTTCCATGTATCTCCTACGGGCGCGTCCACACCAAAGGATTGCTGGCGCGGGCGGGAGTTTTGCATCCCTGTAATCCATTTATGTGGCAGTTAGTGTGGACGGGCAAAGACGGATCTACAATGAATGTCACGATTGCCTGGGTAGGCTACACCACGCCGGGTCATGCTCCACGGGGTGAAATTATGTATCAAACACTAATTGCATGGCGGCGACTTGACAGAGGAAAATACTGAGTTTCACTGGGCAACGTGACGGTAGAAAGTGTTGAGTTTCATTAGGCAACGTGGCGTTTTTTATTTTTACCAATTTTTTTTTCATTAGATAACGTGACAAAAAATGTTTCATTAGACAAAGTAACGGAACACAATGTTGAGTTTCATTAGCCAACGTGACAAGAAAATGTTGTTTAATTTCGCAAAGTGACAAGAAAATGCTGAGTTTCAATAAGCAACGTGACAAGAAAATGTTGTTTCATAGGTGACATGACAAGAAATGCTGCGTTTCGTTAAGCAACGTGACAAGAAAATGCTGTTTCAATAAGCAACGTGACAAGAAAATGCTGAGTTTGAAAAAAGCAACGTGACAAGAAAATGCTGATTCATTAGACAACGTGACAATAAAATGGTCAGTTTCATTATACAACGTGACAAGAAAATGTTGAGTTCAATTAGGAAACGTGACAATAAAATGCTGAGTTTCATTAAGCAACGTAACATAAAAAGAATGTGTACCGGTATTTCTTTCCTCCGCCGGCAGCCGTGGTGTTCAGAGCTCTCCCCCACGCAGTGAAACGTGGGTTCCTGGTCCCCTAGACTTTCATGCCTTTCAGCGATGACTTCTCCGTGTCTCGGCCTACGACCCGTCAAGGGGGCCACCACTGACACAGGAGAGTCGCCCAGAGCGCAGACCATCACAGGCGTTGTCAAGTGGTACAGTGTGAAGGCGGGATACGGATTCATCAGGCGCCAGGATACTGGAACTGATGTTTTTGTGCATCGTCTGGGGATCACTGCTGTCACTTCACGACGTCTCAGGCGCTCATTATGCGAGGGCGAGACGATTGAATTCCAGCTTCACCATACACCGAAGGGTCCCGAGGCTAGAGACGTCACTGGGCCTGGGGGTGCAGCTGTGCAAGGTTCTGCTTATGCACGGCGGCGCCCCATGGCTCAAGGGCGTCGCCCTGTGCCCCCTCGATGTACTGGTGAAGTGGAAACAATTGTCACCATGTGCATTGCAACGGCGATGGCGTTCTGTGGTGACGACAAGGCCGCGATGCTTGTTCTTCTTCCTCAGATTTTCGAGAAGAACGGGCTGCCGCGCCTTGTTATCCCACGGAGCTTCGCCTGTGATACACAGCCTGCCATTCGTCAGGAGCGTCGCGCCATCACGCTGCAGCCTCCCCAACCCCGCACAACACCGCGGAAAAGGCTGCAGCTCGACGCTCCACTAACCAGGGCGACTGCCTCCTCCTCCAACACCCCTGCCACGCCCTTGGCCGCCACAACTGACAGCAACAGCCGCCCGCCGTCAGCAGCTGTGAGTAGGGCCGCCTCTCCCGATCCTTCCATCCTTCGGGACGAGGGCGATCACGCCCCTCCTTCACCACCACCAGCTGCTGTCATTGAGGCCACCGCATCTACTCTGACGGGACACCAGCAGAAGACCTCCAGGCCATCACGGAGGCTCGTGCTTCTCCATCGCCCCCTCCTGCAGTAGGAAAAAGAAGAAGGGGAAGAAACCACGGCCACTTCCTGCCGAGGAGATGGAGACGGACAATCCATGTCTCCCACCCTCTCCCTCTTCCTCTTCCACCTCCTCTGCCCACGATCAGCACCTCCAGTCTCCTCAGGACTCCATCTTCGACCCTTTTGCCTCCATCGACCCTCATGCCCTCGCCGATACAGTTCTTTCTAATTTAAAGAAGAAAATCCCTGGATTATTCGCAAGGATAACTGCCCCAGTACAATTTCCATATTAATATTTACAGCACAGCTCCAAGCTACCCTTGATATCTGACTTTCGACCTTCACTGGCGGGCCTTCCACCCTTGGCCCGCTTCCACTCTGACTGTCAGGTGGAAATATCTCAACAACAACATTAGGACGTAACGAGTGCAGCACTAAACTCTTTCACTACCAAATGTTTTCTCTTGGCTAAATAGAAAATTGAATCCCCAGAAGATAGTTAAAATTAAGTGGAAAATTCGTCGGTATATAAGAGGGCTTCAGTTGTTTCAAATGTCGGTCCGAGAAATTCCTCCCTCGGGTGTCTGAAGTTGTTACGTGGTTGTGAAAAATAAATAAGCAAATAAATAAGTAAATGAATAAATAAATATAACAATCGCTGTAAAAAATTATCGGTAGTCCTTAAGTAGACATAGGACCACCTTATTTTGAACTTTTCTTGCATTTTCTTTAAATTAACTCTTCACGGAATTTTCTGGGTATTTTCTGCTTGCGTTTTCAAGTTTCGATTAATTTATTTTTATTATTATTATTATTATTATTATTTTTAAGCGGTGGAAAGAGTTTTAAAAGTGCTGTTAGATTACAATCCCTTAGAGTGCCGCAGACGTATGTTATATTGTGGTGTGCGAAGACAGACAGACGCCATCTTAGAACGCTATTTTTCAGCGAAATTACCCACATCATTGGCAATCTATCCAAGCCCAACCCAAGTTTTCGTAACTCTACCCAACCTTACTTACCCTAACCTAACCTATTTTATGCTAACCTAACCAGTTGTATGCTAGCCTAACAAAATCTTATCCCAACCAGTACGCGAAGACAGACGAACGCCATCTTAGAACGTCATTTTTGAGCGAAATCTATCTATCTATCTATCTGTTTATCTGCATCTCCACTCCACCAACATGTGGTGCTGTGCAGAGATTGTATGTAGGGTGCGAAGTGCTTGTAGTGTGAGTGTTGTGTTCGAGTGGCTTTGGATGTGTGAAATTACCCTCACCAGTGCCTATTTTATCCAAACCCAACCTAAATTTTCGTAACAACCAAACTGTATTTATCCCAACCTTACCTTACTTATTTTATGCTAACCTAACCAATCTTATGCCAGCCTAATCAAACTTATCATAACCTAACCTATTCCTTAGGTATTCATATTTTCCTTGTTTATTGATGGATCCTCTTCATAATCGAAAATGCACTCCTGTACACCTTCACAAAGTCAATCAAATCAAAGATAGGTTATTTTTTTAAAAGTGGTAGTCATATGTCTCCTTACGGATTACCAAGCGATCAACAGTGAAAAATATGTTGTGTACTACATGATATTCTCCGTATTACAGAAAACACATATTCAGAGTTAAGACTACACACTGGATAGTAAAGTGCACACCAATTCCGACACCACCAACACCAAAACAGGGAGGAAACACTCGCCTTACAGGTGAAATGGCCTTCCGGGCCACAACGGCCTACCTCACCTTCTTCCATAGGCCCCTCCTCCCCGCAACCGGACCAGACCCGAGGTAGCAGTCCGAGTGCACTACTCTGTCCATGGCAGCCCTCACCAGACTCAGGCTGGGAACTGTCCTGCAGTCTTCCCACGCAGCGGCACAGCAACTCTGACGGAATTGCTGGCGAGGGAATGACAGTCGGTTCTTCCTCGTCTGTTTCCTTTCTCCGGGAGCAGTATCACGATTGCGCCCGTCGGGCAAACGTGTATGAGGAGGTCCCTCGGATTCCTCCTGCCAACCCGGGGACAGGGAGCAGAGCCCTTGCGGCGTCACCCATTGGGCACGTCGCGGCTGCGTCAGCCCCCCAGCAGGAGCAAGCTAGCGCCCGTCGGGCCTGCCCCACTGAGAGCATCCATTGGATATCTCTCTCCTGTCACCCTCAGAGCGAGGGGCACCTCAGCAATGCCCGTCGGGTTTGCCTAGCTCAGGGAGCGCCCGTCGGGTCTCCCCCTCTCTCCCCTCTGTCAGGGCACCTTGGCAACGCCCGTCGGGCTTGCTAGGTCCAGGGAGCACCCGAGACCCGCCGCATCTCCCTCCCTCCCGTCATGGAGTTTCGGCAGCGCCCGTCGGGCCTGCCAGGCTGAGGGTGCGAATTCCGGCTCCCCCTCCCCCACGAAGCCGGAGACTCCCGAAGGAGAGTGAGTCACTGGCTCGGCCCGCCCCTCCTGTGGCCGAGCGGGATGTCTTTCTCTCTCCTACAGCTCCAGCGTGTGGGGCACGTGACCAGCTGCCAGCCTCCCGACGGCCGACGCTGACGGACTCTCACGAGCACCCAGGCCGCAGGCGACTCATGACGGCCTCCTCCTCCCGAGACCGCAGCCCTCGACCCGCGAGGGGCGCGCCTTCCTCTCCGGACTCCCCGGGGCCGCTTGGAGCTGCCAGCACTCCGACCACGGTCCGGGCCTTCCACCGGGCCACTCGCCTCCTGGATCTCTCTGGTCCTAGTGCTGAGGACCCCGGTGTTGCCTCCCGACGCCAGGTGACGCCCTCGCCACCTGCCGGCCTCCCTCCTACACCTGCCCGACACCTGAACCCCCAGAGAGCGTTGTAATGCAGTAATTTTAAGGGTAACTTAAGTATAATTTAAGTTAGTATATGTATAGTATAAGTTAATATAAGTGTAATATAAGTTAGTATAAGTGTTGTACAATTAAGTATAAGTGTAATGTAAGTGTACCCTTGAACTCCTTAACATGTTTTATCTGCACTATGTATGGGTTAATCATCAAATTCCATATTCAGGCTTGATCTCTGTTAATAGTCGTAGTGTAAGTGATTCTATTAATAGAGGAATTGTATAGGGCGATTATGTAAATGAAAGTCTTCGTGCTTGCAGCCGTCAATTCCCAGGGTGTATATAGAATCGTAAATTTTAGCAAGAGATTAATAATCGCGAAAATTTGTCTTCATACTTTGAATTCGAAATTTGTAAGTCAGAGTTGGTGATATCACCTTTTCATACTACGTAGTAGTGAATTAAAGCTTAGTTAAATCCTAATTGCTGATAACAGACATTTGTAACCGCGAAATTTGCGTTCCACTTGCGTTTAGTCACGTATGCCCAACACATGGATACAATTAGTTTCAAGCGCTCATTTGTTTAGGCTCCGGTGTAATTGTAAATCCCATACGCTTATTACAAAATTTTAAGCATCGTAAGTCAACCCATTCGTGTGAGTCGAGTGTGAACACATTTTTTATATCCCTTGGCAATAGGTGTAAACTAAAATGCTGCAGAGAGATCAGTCGAAGTCGTAGTCAATTCCCAATGTTAGAACAAACCGAGCATATATAAACCATACGAGTGCCGTCTTCCCCCTTACTACGACGTCAGCGTCTTCTGTCGCCATGCAGAGGGCGCCCCCTTATATTTGAAGGTCATTTCTCTGACGGGCTCTCCACCCTGAGCCCGTGTCACTCTTAGTGGCAAATCTTACACACACACACGGCACACACGCATTCTCTCGCTGGCAGTCGTGGAGTCCAGACCACTCCCCCACTGCTCCTACAACATGCCTTCTCCTACTGTCTCGGCCTACGACCCGTCGAGGGGGGCCTCTGCAGGCAGGGAGCAGTTGCCACGAGCGAGTACCATCACAGGGATTGTGGAGTGGTACAACGTGAAGGCGGGGTACGGATTTATTCGGCGCCAGGACACCGGCGCCGACGTATTCGTTCACCGCCTCGGGATCGTTGCCATCGCTTCACAACGCCTTCAGCGCTCGTTAGGCGAGGGCGAGACGGTAGTTTTTCGTCTCCACCATACACCGAAGGGTCCTGAGGCTAAAGACGTCACCGGACCGGGGGGGTGCAGCTGTGCAGGGCTCTGGCCATGCACGGCGGCGCCCCACGACCCGGCGGCGCCGGCCCAAGGACCGTCGATGTACTGGGGAGATCGACACTATCGTCGCCATGTGCATCGCGACGGCGAGAGCGTTTTGTGGCAATGACAAGGCTGCGCTGCTCACTCTCCTCCCCCAGATTTTTGAGGAGAATGGGCTGCCGCGCCTTGCCATCCCTCAGAGCTTCGCCCGTGGTGCACAGGCAGCCCCCTATCAGGAGCGTCGCGCCCTAACGCTGCAGCCTCCCCAACCCCGCACAACACCGCGGAAAAGGCTGCAGCTAGACGCTCCTGTACACAGGATGACTGCCTCCTCTACCACCACCTCAGCAGCTCAGCCTGAGACAGAGGACATCCCAGCTCCTACCACGGACACCGACAACAACAACGAAAGCGCTCCTCTCACCTCTCCACCCTCTGCTGCCGACCAGCCAGCCGTACAAACAACCCCAGCGGCTCGTGCTTCTCCACCAACACCCAGGAGAACGCAGAGGAAGCGCAAATGCTCCAACGAAGACTCCTCCCAGAGCAACACAGGCTCAACACCAGCACAAGAAAAGCCTCCCTTTAATGCTGATGCCTTCAATGATTACCTTATGAAAAACATGAATGAACTAGTCAACAACACTGTCAAGAATATCAGAATAAGACAAAGTCAAGACTTGGATCACTACAGCAACCTCACCAAACAACAGGATCCATTGGACCACTGACCGGGCTAATGTAGGGCTCGGCCTCCACTATAGGTGGAGGAAAACTATAAACGAACGAACGAGCGGCACACACGAGAGACTCGCAGTCCATCTCCCACCGAGACAACACCTCCACCGCTCTCGGTGGGACCAGCTCCCTGCAGCAGTGTTTCCACTGGGGGGGATGGGCCTGTTGCTTTACGGAGCAGCCCTGTCCGCCACCATGAGGTTGAGGGTCACCACTTTACCCTCCCTCTTCCAGGACCGGGGCTAACCCTCCCACCACTGCGACGGGCCTTCCACCCTGGGCCTCCACCTGCTGCTGGGGAGCTGGGCGAGCGGGGGCATCGTCGGGGCGGCACCACTGCAGCTCGTCGGCGCCCGACCATTGGCGCCGCGACCACTCTGCTCTCTCGCCCCGCCCTTCCCCCCCCCCCCACGCCAGCGTCCTCTGGTGCCATGCAGAGGACGCCCCCCCTGTTTACTGCCATCCTCTGACGGGCTCTCCACCCTGAGCCCGGTCCTCCTACGGGAGGAAAATCACACCAACCAACCGGCACACACACACACACCACAAAGCCAGCCAGAAGACAGGGTGTGTGTGCTGGGCAGTCCCCAGGCCCTGTCTCCTCCACTTACTATTTATCAATCAGCCAACACACCACTGACCGGGCTAATGTATGGCCCGGTTCCCTCTATAGAAGGGATGAATCTTTAACTAAGTAACTAACTGGGACCGGCATAACGCCGTCTCATTTCATCGATACAGGTCAGCAACTCTAAAATCCATATATATATATTTTTTTATGTGTCCGACTCTGGGCATAGGCTTTACAGCCTGCTATCAAGGCCCAGCCGTCCTCCTACATACCATACACCTCTACATGTCACCACTTCGGCGCTAACACCCACCGTCCATATTGAATACATGCTAGGGCTGTCTCATACAGGGCTGGTGTAATTGGTATTAGCGGGGTTATTTTTACGACATGTCGGCGGGTCTATATCCCCTCTCCCCCTTCTTTCCTTACTTGTGTGAAGTAAATTCTGACATACATCAGTATTAGTAAAAATTCCCCCCTGCTTCTTTTGAGCTGACTAGATAACGCCTTCTCATTTCATCGATACAGATTGTGGCTGATCGTATCGTCATTAGAAAATAACGATTGGATGAAGCCGACTGGCTCACAATCCCTTCGCCTGTTGCCCGTTACACTGAAATTCCCCTCTTTTTTCTGTTATACGTAATTCGAACGCGGAGTTGGCTTGTCCAATTAGAATATTCTATCCTTTTTGTGAAATGTGTTTAGCTTGATAGAGTTTTGTATTCACATGTATTTGTTTTCCCTAAGAGAAATTATTATTCATCCACTTTAAATACTGAGCCTATTGTATCGTTCTTTTGAATGTGGTGTCAATTTATAAATAACATTTGAGTTAATGTGTATGTTCCAAACTTGGGAGAATATTTTTGTGGAGAAAATATCTCGGTGGGTTCGCCTGACGAGTCCGTTTGAGACCGTGAGATTGCTAGATTCACATGGGATAGTACTGCTTTGAATATTAGGTTAAGATGTGGAGTTCATGTTCCCGGAAGAGATAAAAACTTAGTGTGTCAGTGCCATTTAGGAGTGTTGGGTCAGTGGTGAAGATTATATATTAGTGTATGAAAATATAATATTGAGTATATACCCAACTGAAGAACACTGTACATATTAGTGTGATAATATCATCCCGAGAACTTATTCAGTTGTGGTGATTATACTCTTGAAATTATTGATTCTTATTACATTTAGTATGTCCTGTGATAATCTCAGTGTGAAGGAGAATTTATCTTTCAGTTTCTAGTAATTCATAGTCTGTAAAGTAATGTATGTTTAATTTGATCTAATTATCTTGTTTCTTTTTATTGTATGTTTATGATTAGTAAATATTAGGTTAAGATTTCATTGACTTTAAGTCTTATTATTCCCTAAGGAGTTTTAATCGTGAGGGTGAGTGGCCCGCAAGGTGTGCTAACATCTTACTGCTCACGCGCTCTATAAAGAACACGCTACCCTAGTTCTCTTATACACAAGGCCCCAGAAGTCTTCATCCTTCTTTCCTGGTGGAATAATTTCCCAGCATACGCTGGGTTGTGGCAGCCTACTCTCTAAAACTCTGTTTCTCACGGTGAGTCAAAATTTCATAGCATCACACTGCTGCCATTGACGGTGTGATATGTCATCTCCCATCATTTCATAAGAGTCAAAATTTTGACCTCTACAGCGTGAGGACTCTCCCTCCCGCTCCTGTCGTCACTCCTGGCCCTGGTGATATACGTGATACCCCCTAGTGATTTCAGTGACTTCCCCTCTACTTCATGAATCCCTTCCCCCCCTTCTCCTCCCCAGTGTACTGTGTTCCCCACTTTACGAGTGTGCCCCACTGTGATTCCTCTAGTGATCCTCAGTAAACTTATCACCGAGTCCCGGTTCAGTATCACTCATAGGGTACGAGGGAGAAAACCTCTACCAGGGGATATAAGGTTCGAAACAGACCTGAACTTATTGTGTAACCCTAACATGGACACGTAGTGAGCCACAGACTCATCCTTCCCAGTGTGCCACTCTGTTATTCATAGTGTTGCTTGATTTGTTGTAATTGAACTTTGCAAGTGCCACATGTAGTATCCCATATTGTATTGTTTTTCCAAATCTGGTCAAAATATGTGTTGTACTGGTTTGCCTGTGTTTTTGCCCTGTTCCTTTGGTAAATGTTCTAACCCTATCGTTTAGTAAAGGTCCTCAAAAAGCTTGTGCCTGTGACTTGTGGTGAGAGTAGTCGGGCCTTCAGACACGACGGCAAACCTGAGATTGAGCCTGTGTATTTGCGGAGCGAGAAGTTGCTCCACAAAAATACACAGAGCATAATAGTTTGTTTATGCACTTTTGTTTGTGAAGGCCCTTTTGTTTGTGGAGGCCCTTTTGTTTGTTGAGACCCTTTTGTTTGTGGAGGCTTCCTTGTTTGTGGAGGCTCTTCTGTTTGTTTATGCCCATTTGTTTGTGGAGGCTTTTTTGTTTGTGGCCTTTTTACTTGTGGACACCCTTTTGTTTGTGGAGGCCCTTTTGTTTGTCGAGGCTCTTTCGTTTGTTTATGATCTTGTTTGTCTATGCCTTTTGTTTGTGGAGGATTGTGGAGGACTTTTTTCTTTATGCCAGAAAATCTGCCTCATAACAGTGCAAATGTGTGTGAATTTACTGCAGCATAATTCTAGCTGGAATACGTTGTGCTGTATACGAAAATAATATTGATATGTTCTTTTCACATTAACCTACATTCAGGTACTTTGCAAATAAATTGAAATAACACTTGAAAAACAAATTGCAGGGGCCCTCATTTTGTGGAAACTGTTATGGAGCTGCTTCATTTGCCTCATGGTTAATTCGGGACTGCCTCTGGTATGTCACAATAAGCTACATAGTTACGAGGGAAAAGTTTCCGACATCGAAAATGCAAAGTTCCAGAGGCTTAAAGCAGTGTGCTATCTCGCATAGACGTTTTCTTTGTATTCTCGTAAGAGAAAACGGAATTATTTACAGCATAAATCTAAAGGTTACTTACATTGGTATCTTTACCTGTGGTGCACTGGTGGCTGCTAAACCGTCAGAGAATACCTAAAAGGATGTGCGTTTCTATGGAGGGCCACAACAGTCTAGAACTGGGAGAGGTAATATGACCAGATTTCCTACCCCCCCCATCCCAGAAATAACAAAACGGTACAGTAATGTATCCCACAACACAGAACTAACTTACGGAACAAATGATAAGGAGAACTATAGTCATTGTATTGTTCGAGAAACCTCAGCACACTGTACCTGCATCAACTGAAGTCTTGCGAACGGATTGACTAACACCTTTCACCCTAGGACATCGTTTTCATTCTTGCTGTAGTAGAACCACGGAATACTGGCCGGTCTGGGCGTCACCTTGACACTGTTGCCATACTTCCAACTGACCTCCCGTAAAGGCGACGGGACACACCCAGGCAAATCTCATCATCACCCAGACCGGCCAGTATTCCGTGGTCCTACTATACTCCTGACGATCTCAATTTTTCCTGCGAACTGGGGGATTAAAAATAGCCTTCACTAACCTCTTTATAACAATTGGCTCTCTTGAGATTAACAAAATCGTCTGGTAGCGGCAAGAATAAACTAGAGAGACTTCAGTGAGTTGACGTGGGTAAACAGTTGTAAATATAAAGTACTGGAATATCAACAAACATAATTTATGGATCTGGGAGGGAAAGGGACCGCCATACATGACTAAGTTTTATGGAACATCTGACCTTACTCTGTTCATCCTGTATTAATTAGTGTATTTCGCTGTATGTCAATAATTACAGTAAAATTGCCTATAGTATCAGCCACTTCTCTCATGATGATAAATGCAACTGGGAAAGAAAGAAATCCTAAATAGTGAACAGTATCATCATCAATATTGAAATACAGGAGTTAGGGGCAAGGGCTGCACACCACAACGACGCCAGTGCAGACGACACCAACACCCCCAGCCCCTCAAGGACCACCGGGGGTCCACCGCTGACACTGAGCGGCCCGGGACAGGAATGGCACACCTGTATCCCTCCCTGATGCCCCTCTTACTCCCAGCCGACGTCCCAGGAAAGTCGCCGGCGCCTAGTCCCAGGCCGGAATTCTACTCGCTAGGTAAAGGGTGGAGTTGTCTCAACAACTCCACGCAACACTGCGGTATCGGCCATTGTCCATACCGGGGAAGGGGCAGAACCAGCCACAGTCCGTTCCCCAGTTGCATCCCCGCTGCAGGGCTGCGACGCCGGCCACAAACTGTGTCGGTAGAGTAGGACCGGCCACCAGTCGTCCACTACCTGCAGTCATTCTCCCCAGAGGAGCACCGCAGCACTGGCCATTAGCCGTACTGGGCATGATGCAGGACCAGCCATCATTTGTCCCTCTGCTACTAGTGCTTTCTGCTCTATGGTGCAGACCACCAGCCGTACCAGAGTTATAGTGCCCTGTAGGACCACGATATTGGCCACTAGCCGCGTTGAGCCAGAGGCAGAGCAGGCCATGGTCTGCTCTTCTCCTACAAGAGACTCTCACTCCCCTTATGGAGACAGGATAGAGTGAGCTGTGTCTCTCGCTAGCCCTGAGTTCCAACAGGGCAGAGGAACCGCCGTGCCGGCCACTAGCCGTACGGGGGAGGCAGAGTTGGCCACAGTCCACTCCTCACTCTCTGTTCCCAGGATATCTCCCGACGGGGAAGTCCCTTGCCTGGCCCACCCAGTTTCCTGTGGCCGGGCGGGATGCTCCCCCTCCCCTGCGGAGGGAGTGACTGGGGAGGACCCTTACTCGGAGCCTTGGCGAGGCCTTACCCGAGACCTTAGTTCCCTTCAGCTTCGCCAGTGTGAGCAGCAGCTGAGGCAGAGCTCCAGCAGGTGTAGGAAACAGGCGTTGGGCCCGGTTGACCACTCACCCAAGCCCGAGGTTCCTGTGAGGCGGCCCTGACGGCGCCGCCGCCCTCCAGCCATTACTGCAGGCCAGCCACCCTGGGTTCCAGCACCCTGGTCCTCGGAGATCCCGGGAGCCACCCCGAACACCAAGGCACGACTTACCTGCTGGTGGGACCACTCTGGGCCCGTCCCAGACCCCGTGTCAGGCCTGCCTCTTGGCTCTCTTCGGACCGAGCCCCTAGCCCAGCACCTACGTGTGGGGCCGTGTGAATGCGTGTCTCTCTGCCTACCCTCCCGACGGAGGGTTCAACCCTCGGCCCACCAGTGATAGTGAAGACAGACTCTACCGGTGTGTGCCTCTTAGACCCAGATATATGTATACGGTCATATGTGTAACGCGAGTGATTCCTTATAGTGTTGTCTCATGATTAAGTGACCAGAAAAGCCCAGAGTGTAAGACTGGACGAGCCCACTAGTGATCCTGATCTATGGTATATTACGAATGGAGCCCCGTGTGCCCCCAATTGTGTAATGTCACTCACTCCCCCCCAGTGAATAAAAACGCCACGGTGACCAAACAGGAAAACTATATTGTATCAATCGTGCCATCAGCTACCCACACCGTGTCCTTTGGAAACGACACCTACAAAGTGATCGTGCCGCCCCTTGTTTATTAATTCTTCCCCTCCCCAGTGTACAGGCACGTTAGCCACCGTGTGTCTATCCATCTCCGAGTGTTTCCCTAAAATACCGCAGTCCCCCCTCTCAGTGTGCGACAGCGCGGCCGGCTACCTCCGTGATAGACCACCAACCAGATTTGTATCTATCAACATAGTGTTAACGTAATTGAACCCTTGTATCAGTGCCGCCCAGTGCTATACTATATTGGGAAATTGTAACAAGTGTATTTCTGTGTCCAAAGTATAAGTGTAATAGAAGTACCGTAAATACTGGGTGTATTCTACCATACTTTCCCTAAGCCGGTATAGAGACAGATTGTAATTCAGTAAAATCTTGTGCTAACCCATTTTCGGCCAACCCAGAATCTATTGTATCTAGTGTTGTAATATTTGTCTCTGGGAAGATATTTGTAATACATGTGTGTAACAGTTCACTGCCTTGTTTTTGTGCCTAGTCCTTTCCTTACAAATGCCGACTCGATCTTGAATAACAACCCCCTATGAGTCTGCATATTTGACGCGACAGGTAATAAGTTCACCTCTCGCCTACGTGTACAAGGGACGAGTAATCGGCCCTCAAATACGTGGCATAACAAATATCTTCTGTATTTATATCATGCCTTATAATAATGACATATTTTATGCTGATCTATATACTATCTGTTTGTAGAAACGTCTGAGTCCCGGAGAGGATGGCCACACAATCGCATCCATGTCATCTTGTCCTGCATCATCAGGTTGCCCTCCCTCCAACTCGTACTACCCTTATTCGTATACCTTTCCATTTCAGACACTGTTCTGCTTCCAGTAACATGTTATCCAGTATTACCTGTTTAACGGTCGGGTCGTCGGCGACTAAACCAGCGACCTCACTGGCTGAGGAGGGTGGCTAAATACTGCAGGACGAAATGCAACACCTGTCAAAGAGCGGATGAGCTACTTCAGCCAATGACAAATAAGCAGTGAAGGTGGAGTTCGTAAACCTTGCATAGCAGTCCACCTAGGAGAAGGGAAACTCTGAATCATTCCTTGCCAGTGATCCCATGCCAGTATCCATAGTCTAGTGTAGTCCTGCCCTGATTTGAGAGGTTGGGGTGAAGGTTTGTGTCCCCTTCCAGTAACAACTCACATCTCGTGCCACTTAAGAGGAAGAGGGATCGGGGTCAGCATGCGTTGCCTGAACCTGACCCAGTTTTGCCAGGGGTGCCCCCTCTTCCGCCAGCCTTACAGGGCTTTTTGGACCCTATCATGCTGACACCAGTCATTATGGTTGCTGGGTAAAGCCTACGGAGCCCCAGTAGCCGGATGATGAGAGGGACGTCCTTGCCCCAATCCTGTTTTAAATTCGAGTCGTGGTGGCGCAGAGGACACACGAACCCGCAGAACTACGCGCAGGTTTATCCTTCAAAAGGTACTCCGACTGGAAGCTTGGAAAGCTCAAAGTATTTTCAAGAATAATAGACTGCCTTTGTTGTCATGAGAGTTGGGGCAGATGGGGGTTGGCATAACTGCACTGTCTGAAGTGAAGTGGCCCGGGCATGACAAGGTCAACTGTGATGGTTACACATACTAGGCCTACTGGTCTGGCTGTGATGATGGTGCCCAGCTCAAAGGTAGTGCTATAGCAACTGCTGCTCGTGTTGTCTCTTGTGTCGAAAAGGTTACTGTGGTTGATGAGCATATAATGCTGTTGAGGCTGTTGCACTCCTTGGTCTTCATCTCTATTAATGCAGCGTACACTCCGATGGAGGCGTGTGATCCTAAAGAGAAAGAGCTGTTCTAAGCCAAACTTGACTACGTTGTGGAACAGTTCCTTATGAGATACACTCTTGATCCTGGGTGGCTTCAGCGAAGTTGCTGGCACTGATGGGGAAGGCTTCAAGGAATGTGTAGGTTCGCATGGCTCTGGAACGAAGAATTCCAATATCTTTTACCTTCTGGATTATGCAAAGTCCCTTAAGCTGAGAATTGCTGGATCCTGGTTAAGCAGCCAGGTCTTCACCACTGGACCCGATATTCCAATAATGGAGCGGTTGCAAAGGAGACTGATCAAATTCTTGTTAATTCTCTTTGGAGGATACTTCAGAACTAAAGGCTTATCAGGACTGCAGAGTTTTTGCTACAGATTACAGACTTGTTGTTGCTACTCTGAGGCTACAAATAAATACTGAGAAAAGTTCAAGAGGCTGCCAAAAAACAGCTCCATCTTGAGATGCTCTGGGTTGAGGAGTGTGCTTATGAATATGCAGTGGCACTCTCAGATCGGCTTGAGTTGCTCAGTACTTCTCAGGATCCTGTTAACGATGGGATACCTTTACACGTGCTACCACTGGCGTAGCTGATGAGTGTGTTTGAAAGTGCTCGATAACAAGGAGAGGTTTTGTCTCACCTAGGACACTGGCCACAGATGATGAGTCATGGTGTCAGATTGGCCGGGGATCGGGAGCAGCCCAGATTTCTGTCTCAACAGGCACGAGTTTTGCTGAGAGACAAGTAGAGGCACGTCAGGGAAATCGGTGAGAAGGTGGAAGGTCGTTTTCTGCAAATGACCTTCAACCTGCTTACCGAGCCCTGAAGAAGCTCCACTCCAGACCTGCCTCTCAGGTTAACTCTGTTCAGACAGCAGATGAATGTCTCGTGATGAGTATGAATGAGTATAGGGCTCTTTGGGCTGAATACTTTGAGCAGCTGCTGACTAAACCTCCTAGTGGAGAGTTTCCATCTGCTGGTGCATAACCATTGACTGCTTTCCCACCAACTGATGATAACATGCCTTCTCTAGAGGAAGCAAAAGGCAGTGGATAGGTTGAAAAGCGGTAGAACAGAACAGCTGGGTTAGTGGCATCCCAGCAGAAGTGATCAAAGCTGGAGGTGAAGCCATGATCAATGCTTTACATGCAGTCATAGCTGCCGCGTGGCAGACTGGTATAATTCCTCCTGACCGGAGAAGGGGTTTGGTCACTCCTATCTGGAAAGGGAAAGGAGTCCAGCAGGACTGTAACAGCTACCAAAATATTACAGTATTCAGTGTGCCAGACAAGGTTCTCGCTTACTTTTCGATGTGTAACCGAGACTATTTACTAAAGTTACAGAGGCCTGAGCAGTCTGGGTTCACACAAAAAAAGTCTCAAGCTGACCATATCCTAGCGTTTTGGGTTCTTATGGCATGCCACCAATAATAAATTAAATATCATCATAAAATAACGAAATCATATATATTTAAAAGTTTGCAGGCAAACCTGACACATTCCAGATGCACTAGTATTGCAAACTTTATGCTAGCCTTATCTTTACCTAATTTTACACCACTAGCGTACGAGAAGGTGTATATATCTATCTATCTATTGCCAGACGCCTTAATCCCGTAAGAGGTGGTCACAAACAAATCGCCTCCATGTCACCCGGTCCGCCGCCATTTCACTGCCCTGCTCCCCGTTCAGCCCCCCTCTCTCATATACCTCTCCACTCCATCCCTTCATCTCATCCTTGCCCTTCCCCTCCCTCTCTCCCCCCTCCAGCCCACTCACACTCTCATTAGTCTCTCGCTCTCCATCCTCTCCACATGGCCAAACCACCTAAGTGTATTTCTCCAAACGCTTTCTAAGAATCACATCCACATCCACACCACAACGCTCCTTCTCTTCCTCGTTTGTCAGTCTGTCTCACCATGTAACACCACATGCTCCTCCGAAATAGCTCATTTCCACTGCTCTTTCTCTTGACTTGTGGCCTTTCAACAAGGTCCAAGTTTCACTTCCATACGTAGAGGTGGTATCATGCAGCGACTTTTTTACTTCCAAGCTCCTTATCACTGCTTTCAAGGAACCAGCAACCTTTCTTCCCTGTTGCACCCTTTCAACCACTTCACCCTCTGCACATCCATCGTTACTCATTGTACTAACCAAGTACTTAAACACACTCACATTTTCAATTTCCTCCTCATCTAGCCTCACTATACAATCAATGGCTTCATTTCTCTCGAAGACAACTGCTTTTCCCTACATTCACCTTTAGATTCCGTTTCTTACCACACTCTCCCAAACTCATTCTCCAAGCCTTGCAGCTCCCCTTCGTCCTCACTTGACAAAACAGTATCATCTGCAAACAACAGTATATGGAGTTTCCAAACGCTGCCCTCTCTCATCCACTGCTCTACTTTGTACCTCTTTTATAACCCCATCATCCATATACTGTACAGACTGAACAACCATGGGGACATGACTCATCCCTGTTTCAATCCAACATTCAAATAGAAAAATTCACTCAGTTCACTATCCACACGCACTGCAGCCTTAGCACCCTCATACATACTCTTCACGGCATTCAGCAACTTCCCATTTTCTCCACATATTGTTAATACTTTCCACATTCCTTGTCTATCCACTCTGTCAAATGCTTTTTCCAATTCCATGAAGGCCACACACAACTTTTCCCTTCTGTAGAAACTTTTCCACTAAAGACCTAAGAATGAATATCTGATATACACAACCTCTTCCCTTCCTAAAACCTCCCTGTATTTCTCCAATTAATTCCTCTGCTATTTCTCTAACTCTGTCATTAAGTATCCTACCATATACTTTTCCTATTACACTAAAAAGACATTTTCCCCTATGATTATCACACACTTATTTTTCCTCTTTTCCTTGTACAGGAGAGTAATTATACCTGACTTCCAATCCTCCGGGACTCTAGATTCCTCCCAGGCCAATCTGCACATCTTCCATATCCATTCTACTACTATCTCTCCCCCAAGATTTTCATGGAGAATGGGCTGCCCAGCAATATTATTTCCCAGTGCTTCAATACTAACCGAGGACACTAGAGGACTAAGAGTAGATCCAACAAGAGTAAGAGAACTCCTGCAACCCTACCGAAGCTGGATACTCTTCTTCAGTGAAACAACTGCCACCCCTCACAAGATCACCAGGAACGAGATCAAGAAGAACGATATTGAGGTGATAAGTTGCTAAAGAAGACACTGACAGGGACTCAGAGGGAGGCACCTAATGACACAATGACAAGGGCACTGACATTACCATGACAGATGAAGAAGAATACAAGGAGCTTCTCTGACTCATAGCCCATCATGTGAAGTATCCCAGGGAAACGAATAAACTCACCCTGGTCGACCTTCTGAATATCCGTGATAAATTGACACTAGACAAGAAGGCGGAGGAACATCTCATTATGATCAACGGGAAGGAGATCTCTGAAGGTATCTTTCAAAGGTACATGAATACACAGCAATGTCATCTTCAGGAGCTGGAACATCTGAAGTGAGCAACCCGACCAAAGAAGCAGCACAAAAGATTAAGAACACATACAGGGAGATCTAAGCGGCTATGAGGTCATCATCCTCTCGATCCGAGAGGCACGAGGAGCGACGGGAAACGTGCAGTACGACGAAATACATTAGGCCAGTTCTTGCAGAGTAAATACCTCCTGTCTTTACTCCTAGTTATCTACAACAGAGTCTGTTTTCCCCACCGGTCCACTGTGTTCGAGGTTGGTGAGGCCTAGTGAAGTACAACCTTAAGATTGGCTTTGGATTCATTACTCCCTACATCAATGACGACGACGATCGCCGTTCCAGGTTCTGACGGAAGAGAAAGGACACAGATTTCATCTCTGCTCGAGATATTATCAAACCCAACCCTGAGGAATGAGGGAAGTCACTCACCGACAGGGAAAAAGCGAGGTTCAAGGCCATTTACACCTATAAGAAGAATGAGAAGGGTGAGTCAGTATCCATCTTCCAGGCCAACAATGTCACCCTGCTTAATGGAGGAGCCATGCAGGGTTCCAAATATACCCCTCCACAGAAGAAATCTCGTTGTCAACGCCGACCTCTAACTCCTCAAGAAGACAGCTCGAAGGTTGTCATCACATGTGTGTAGACGGTCCGGGCCCAGGCAGGGTGAGAGAAGAGCAATGGTCACTATGCTGCCAAAGTTATTCATGGCAAACGACTTGCATCCCATCATCATCTCGCCGGAACTTCTCAGTCCCCCAAGGAAGGAGATGAAAAAGCATGACACTGAACGCCAGGGGCAACCTCAGCCCAGGCCTGGACTACACCACGGCTTCTAGTACAGCTGAAGGAGCCACTACACTGCAGTTACTGCAGCCAGCACATCACCCAGAACACTGAGGACGCCACTCCAAGGAAGCCCGGGACTCCAGAGGAGAAGTGAGAATACACCGACTGTCCGACTCTGACAGTCACAAGGAAAACCTCGGCTTCAGCTGCAAGCCAACATCAAAAGTAAAACTAAAGCTCGAAAGCGGACTCGGAGTCAGTCTTCCTCTGGTGCAGCCGCCATCAAATGAAGCAAAACGAGAATGGGATAGCAAAGTTGACGTGAAAAAAGGTTAGAAATATTGATGAAGAGAGAAATTGGAGAATGATGAAAAGAGTTTGAGACTGAAAGTATGGGGGCAATGAAATGATTGTAGTGCAGTGTAGTAGGTTTCTGCCTTGCTCGTCTTGTGATTCACATCTTCTGGAGCACACAGCTGGTTGTGAGCTGGAGTCAGCTGGTGGCGGGAGGCTGACTGCTTCTCGTCAGTCGGAGTATGGTGGACGATGTGAGTGACGGCACCTCCGAAAGAAGACTGGAACCTGGTGGGTTGTCCCATATTCCTCCTGAAAACTATCTATACTGTGGACAAAGTACTAGGGGTCTCCTTTTGGCCATCATGGTAAGTGGTGGTGTTCTCTTCGGCCTCCAAAGTCCTGTCGCCTCGTCCTTGGTGTCCTGGGCGGCATGGCGCAGATTCGGCGATTTTGCGGCTTCTCCAGGGGTGGTTGGGGTCTAGTGTCTCCCTGGGCTTGTACGTGGGCTTGTACGTGGGCTTGTACTTGGGCTTGTACGTGGGCTTGGGTTGGTCGTCGTGCTGCATCTTCCTGGCCTTCATCCTTCATCTTCACCTTCTGCTGCTTCTTGTGTGTTGTTGAAGTGACATTTGCAGGTATAGCGATGATAGGAAGGCCGTTGGCTCTCTAGATCTCTGGCAGGCTGGTGGCCAGAACAATTTTGTCATCTCCATATAACAGTCGTTCAGTATCGGTGCACAGGGAGGTACTGTGGATTTTTCCTCTTGCTGTTCCGTGTTCTAAGTAATGGTCTTGATACTCTTGGCTGGGGTGTCTTGGTGTAGGGTGCTGGTCTAGGGCATGTGGGGACTGAATAATCCCACGTTTGGTCCAGTTACGTGGATGGCTTTGCGTCCTCTGTTGGCGATGGTCTCGTTTGAACTGGACAGTCTCCCTGTTACTGAGAGATCCCCCGGTTTTAGTAGAATTTGGTGCAATGACTGACAATTTAAGGAGAAACATCGTTTGGTCAAAGTCATTTTGTTATGGCCCACATGTTATCTTCACATCTCTTTCCTTCTGCAGGCCTCCATGAGTAGGAAGGTTTGATGCTCCTTTCCTAAGGTGTTCAGAACAGAGACAGCTGACGCTACCGTGCTCTCCAGTCAGGTAAGAAAAATGTTGAGATGTGGTAACGATGTGATGATGGTGGTGAAGCGGTGGTTATGGCGGCACTCAGTGAACCTGGTAACAAGCTCAGAGATAACTATAACTGTCATCACTTCCAGGCTCGTCTTAACCGTGTCAGGGTCATGAGATAGCTCTCACTCCCAAATAGTGGTGCATCTATTTCTTCATCCACAGAATTGAGGGTTTTTATATATATGTAACTTAAACCACATGACATGTTTGAACGAACTCCTGCAGAGTACCAGTTGGTTTCTTTAACATCATTAATAATATATCGTGAACACTAAGGCAACACTTACACATTCAGCCAGGCGCTGGGACACTGGAGAAGGCTGGAGGCTTAAAGTGCAACTGGTGCAACTTAACAGGTTGCTTGCTGAGAAATGATTGATAGTGTTTAAAAAAAAATACTGTATCTTCAAGTGGCATCTTTCCTTTGAAAAATTATGCTACTCCTATAATGCTCCCAGATTTGATGCAAATAAGTTGATAGTTTTTGTGCTGATGTTAATGATTATCACGCAAATGGCATCACTGCATTTTGTAACCAACTCTGATGTTCTCATCTGGTGTGCAACACTGCGCACCCCCCAAACCACGCAGTCCCATGGCAGTGAAATTCATTGCCAAATCCACAAAGAATCTTCTAGGTATTTAAATATAAGTAAATAATCTACTGATGTATGTGTATAGCATAAGGTAAACAGGAAAGTAAAGAAGAAAGTTAAGCTACGCTGACAGGCAGGAGGGAAGTTACTTTGTTCACACAGACACACGGGTCGAACTGTGGACTACCACTGTGACCTTGGCCTTCCATTGATTGTCCTCAAAATTGAATCCCTCTGTTCTTGCTTGGCCCTTTACCCTTGCGTAATATTTGGTTTAAATCAGGTCAAAACCGAGTTTACCGTGCCCTGTGACCTTGGTCTTTGATCTTTCCATGACCTTGACCTTTAATTGTTCTCACAATCGAATATTTATTCTTGCTTGATATTCAGCCCTTCCACGAAGTTTGGTCTTAATCGCATAAAAATTTGTAAGCTGATCTTGTCCAGTGATCTTGACCTTTGACTTATTGTTCTAAAGAACAGTAGGTTTACTGCTTGGCAAACTTTCACCTCTTTCACCAAGTCTGATTAAAGTCTGATAAAAACTGTGGATTATTTTGACAAGCACACACACAGGTCGATTTCTGACCTCGCTTTTGACCATGATCTTAGCCTGACTGTTCCCCAAATTGAATCACTTCAGTCTTGCCTTACTCTCAGACCTTTCCCAAAGTTTGGTTAAAATTGGATAAAAGCTGTTTAAATTGATTTGCAAGGGTCAGTGCCACACCTAGACTTGCGACCTTGGCCATTGACCTGTCGTTTCCAAAACCAATAGGTTTACTATTTGACGTGTGCTCAACCTTTCCACCAAGTTTGGTTAAAATTAGATAAAAACCTTTCGAGTTATTTGGTACACACACACACACACACCGATCGAAATATAAAATCTGCTTCCATTTCGTGTCTGAGGGTTGTAATAAGAGAATAAACACTTACGGAACCTCTTGTGTGGCAGCATCCAATAGACCTGCTGGTGCCTGGGGTGGGCAGGGATGTCCTCCTTTGGGTTCATAACTGGTTCCACACCAACATCAGCATCCTCTACTTCTACACCGCTGGGTTCCATCTGTGCTGCAAACGTACCAGGGATGGGCAGTGGAAGGAAGATATTTGTGGGGAGGGCAGCCACTCCACCTATCATTACACCCACGATCACCACACCAGCACACACGCCGCACGCTCCACCCACCATGACTCCTGAAAGAAGGAGGGAGGGGACATGTTAATTCCCTGTTTATATAATTGTGTAAGCATCTAAGCCTTGTTTGGCATTATTATACACCACATTTTCCTATAAAAACATGAATTCGCTATCTGTCTTGATTCTGTGTGCCTCAAAATGCTCGATTGCTAATTCAGGTTTCATTACAATATTTTAGTATTATGTATGCTGTGGACCACTGTCTTGATTCAGCGAATGGCCCATTCAGTCATTGTCAGATCCTGATAAACTGCCAGCACTCCAGCTCAGGTAGGTGTCTGTGTCAGTACCAATGGTAGGCCTGGACAGTCACAATGCTCTTTGGGATGGAGGCTGCTTGGGTTCAGTACTCTTATACAGCCAACAACAAAACCTTCCTCACACAACTGCATATCTCACTCTCCTTTAGTCCTTACAATGAGGGATATATGAAGCCGATGAGTGTAAACTTTGGTCTTTTTGTGCAGGATGATTTTTAAGAGCATTGCTGCACCCATTCTGTTGCATCTACTTTTGTGACCCTGGTATTATTCCCTCTCCTAATGCACCTCTCAGTGGAAATGTTTCACCATCCTCGATCTCCCATGTAGATCACATAATTGTGACTCCTGCGGTTCAGTACCTTCACTTGACCCTTCATCCATTTCCTTCCAATCCTACTCTTAAACTCAACGTCGTCCTCAATCTCAGCCTGACCTGTGACACCCTCCCATTCCCTGTCTTTACCCTCCTCGCTGGGTGAATCAGTCACCGGGATGTGTGAGACTCGTGAATCAACAATTCGATGCCCGTACATTAGTTTTGCCCCAGCCATCGTTGTCACGCCTATGTAAGCCCCAGGTGGGCCAGATGGTGCCTGCTTCCCTGACGTGGAATGCAGTTTTGTCGTTTGGCCCAATGCCCATAGGCCCAAGGCCATGGACTGGGATCCCTTGTGGTTGAAAGGCTGCATGATTCATCATCACGTTTCAATGAAGTTCACCAAGCACTCCTCAATATTCTTTCAAGAATCACCTCCAAAGCTGCTACACTTGTCATGCAAGAGCCTGACCCCTCCTTAGTGTCCTTACAAGCAAGACCCTATCCCATTCACAAGTGGGGATTTCTTCAGTTAAGTTTCCTGCCCCAGCCTCCCTCACTTGGATATTTCCTTAATACTCTATGCTGAGGTCATCACATGGATAAGATGCCCTGCTGACTCCACCATAACATCACAGACATCACACTTGCAATTTTTACCTCTCACATGTAGGTTACTGGTGATGCTGAAATGTGAGCGATGAAGGAGGAAACAGATGCGACAGTGGGGCATTCCAGCCATAGGGGGGCAACAGCCGCCCGGGCAGCAGACGACACCAACACCCCCAGCCAAGGAGGCACCAATGGGGGGGGGCACGGCGAGCACGAAGCGGTTCCGGGCAGGACCGGTCTACCTGTCCGACTCCTAGATGCCCCTCTCACTCCCACCCGACATTGTGGCAGGTAGGCAGTAAGAGCCACCTAGGCCCTGGCGAAGACCACCCTCATCAGTTTAGGGGTGGGATTGTCTGTACAATTCCGAGCAACGCTGCGACACAGGCCACTGTCCGTGTCGGGTATGAGACAGAGCGGGCCACCGTCTGCTCCTCAGTCGCCACCACCGGCAGCGCCGCGACACACGCCACTGTCCGTGTCGGGTACGAGGAAGAGCAGGCCACTGTGCGCCCCTCCACTGTCTCCTCCTGTAGGACCGCAACACAGGCCACTGTCCGTGTCGGGCTCGAGGCAGAGCCGGCATTAGTACGCTCCTCCCCTACAGGAGGTTATCTTTCCTCTTCAGGAAGCAGGGCAAGGCGAGCTCCCACTCACTTTCCCCCTGTAGTCTGACGGGGCAGAGGAACCGCCATGTTGGCGCCAGTCCACGCGGGGGAGGTAGTGCCGGCCAGTCTGCTCCTCATCCTCCGTCTCTAGGGCATCTCCTGTTGAGGAGGTCCCTTGCCCGGCACGCCTGTAGTACTCACTGACGTCCATTAGCATGCAAAGTTTCATTTGACTCCATCCACCCACTGTGGGGCTAGGGGACTTGAGATCTGCAGGATAGCCTACCAGAGGCACAAATTCTAGGTGGTGCTGCCAGTGACTGGAAGTAGCTTCAACACTAAATGTGACTTTTGTATGGAGGTACTCCAGTGCAATATTCCACCCAAGGATCATGACCCTGGCGTAATAATCTTCGGAGCCTTAACACTTCGCGCAAGCAGTCATAATTTTAGCTATTCTTCGTTTTTGCATTTGATGACCTTTGGCCCCTGACCTGAGCAATGTGGGACATTGGTGTACAATAGAAAGTTTTAGTACTAGTCAATGTTTATAAGTATACAAACTCATTCAATTCCATCGAGCCGCTGGGGAACTTTACTCGGTTTCACGGAGTCTGACGCGCTGATTTCATCAGCCGAGGACAGGTGGATTTGGTAACACTGCGATGCATTCGGGCTGTGATTGGTCAATTCCTGTTGTGTTTGAACGTGCACCAAATTGACTTTGTTTTCCATCCAACCAAGGCCTTCATTTATTTGTAAGATGCCGGATTATACAGATACAGTTGAAAGCAATGATATCTTTAATGGTAAATATGTGCCTTTTAAACTACTAGATATCAGCCTGAACGACATTGATAACAGGACTAAGTAAAGTTGCAACTGGACGTATACGGACAACAGTCTGGGACTGATTTGAATTCATTTCATTATGTTTGATTTCGTTCGCACTGCACGCTGTTCTATTGTAGCAGCATAGTTCAGCTATTATTTTCTCATGGGGTTTGCTTTTATCCTTCCTTTCTTCCACCATTAACAAATATTCGGTTCATTCTACAGTGCTGTAATCCATTACTTTCCCGGCTCCTCTCTGTCGAGGGGACAGTACATCATGCTTGAGGAGAGGGTGCATGGTGGCCAGAGATAGGGTGTCTGTCTGTATGTCTGTCCCTTATTATACTTATAAAAATGTTCAGGAAAATCAAACACCAAACTTAATGTAAGATAATTTGACTGAATCTGACTATGAATACTGTACAAATAAATGCAGATTTTTAAACCACCTGTTACTTTTGAATGTAATGAAAATGTGTATGTACTATATATATTGAGAATAGCATGTATTGGCCCCAGTGAGGTGTGTGTGTGTGTGTGTGTTTACACAAATCATAATTTTAAGAAGATAAGCTAGCGTATCTAGGGTAAGGTTGTACATTAGTAGGTGAGGTAATGAAGGGCATGGAGTAGACTGACACTAGTAGTGGTGGGAAAAACATTCGAGCCTTCACAGGACTCTTAAGACCACCTTGCTATGAACGTCTGAATTCCCGCCACAGTCGCTAACTGTGTTCGTATGCGTCCAGTTGCGACTTGACTTAGTTTTCTTACCAATGTCGTTCAGGCTGATCTCTAGTAATTTAACCCTTTGAGGTTTTCGGCCGTCCGCCAACTGTCTCTGTGCCAGATTCAGCCGAGCGCACATAGAGCACACCGTCATGCAGCGATATTTGTACTTATTCGGCCACTGTAAACTAACTTTTTACGATAGACTAATGACTTTGGTATCGTTTTAAGTTGAATAGTTGCTCTTTATCGTAGTAGTTCAAAGAGGTAAATACTATAGCTCAAATGCCAATAGGGCGAGTAGAATTTAACCGAAAACGATAAATCACACACCCTTCCACAGAAAAATATGTGTAAAAAAGAAAGTATTAGAGTTACATGATATTTGATAGCACCCTGTCAGTCTACAGTAAAATCCCTTTCTATTGATATATAGGTTATGACAGTTTATGTTAGTTTTCACAGAGAAAAGAGAAAGCTCTCATTGTCATGCTGGCAAATATCCATGCTTGTAGTACCTGTAGTATTCATGGTAAGAACCTATTTATCATGCATATCTATCTGATGTACTCGTAACTGTAAAAACAAATAGTT
>JAGKTI010001312.1:74100-89278 GCA_018397915.1 Birgus latro | reverse complement strand
TCTCTCTCTCTCTCTCTCTCTCTCTCTCTCTCTCTCTCTCTCTCTCTTTCTTTCTTTCTTTCTTTCTTTCTTTCTTTCAACCCCTGCTTCCCTCCTTCTATCCCTCCTCCCTCCTATAGTATGCAGACCCAGACTTAAAAGGAGCTGCCTTGCATGGGCCAACCTACCTACTGCTTTTGTCCTCAGTAAATATGTTCCAGTGTTTTATTTACTTTATAATACATATATCACAGTAAAGGCATACTTTGCACTGACATTGTTAATCACTCCTTCAGAATCTTAGAGAGAGAGAGAGAGAGAGAGAGAGAGAGAGCAGCTGCATACATGAAGAATGAAGATGAGCTTCTCAGGTTTGTGTGTGTGTGTGTGTGTGTGTGTGTGTGTGTGTATAGAGATAGTTAAGTAGCTTAGGGAAGAGGGAGGGATGGGGGAAAGGAGTCATGAACGAAGAGTGACGGACAGGAAAGGTGAAAAGAGAAAATGTGACATTTGCCTCGCCTCACCTTTTCAGCTTTCTCTATCCATGACTGTACTTAGGATTATCCATCACCAGGAAAACCATAAAAAAAAAAAATGAAAACCAGAAAAAAACCCTACCAAAACACTACTGTATGTACAGTACCCCTCCTATTTTTGCCACTGTTTTTGGGTCATTCTGCCATATTGTAACATCAAAACATATACAGTAGAGTCACGATTTAAGACCAAATGAAACAACGATCCTACAATAACACGGGCATTCAATTTCTCCCATAATTATTTAATAGCATGGTAATGCCACTTAATTGCGTGAGAAAATGTGGGAAATGGGTGCTTTTTGGTACTGGATTTCCAGATATAACTTGTGTGTTATGGTTTTGTCTGTCACTGATTGGTTTCCTCAACCCGACCCGACCCGACCCACGTGACCCCCATACAATCTGCCACAGCCTGCTGACTACCTCAGTGTTGTGTGAACGGTCACTGTGATAAGTTTATTTGCATGTTTCCTTGTTCCTCGTTTCCCCTCTCAGAACTCTGAGCACATGGTTCCAAACTAACTTTAGTTATGCCTAGTGCTATGAACACAAGAAAAGCATTTTTCTAAATGAAAATGTAAAATTGTTGGACGGAGTAGCGTGTGGTGTTGGAATGCAAACGATCAGACATAAAATGAGTCGGGATGTTTACGATGTTGCTACAGTAATCACCCTTCTATCTGGATGCCCAGTAACCGGACACCCCACTGTCCGGACATCGTTGGCTGGGACGTTCGGAACCCAAAAATGCCAAAAAATTGCAAAAATACTGAAAAAAATTCGACTTTTTTTTAACCCATAAGTTTGAATTTGGCGTGCGGCGCCGAACAGCTGTGTTTGCATGGGCTTCTCTCCCTCCCCAGGCTCTCCTTCCCCTCCCCCCAGTTCTCTCTCAACTGCTATCATGAGTAAGCGGTTGTCGGGATGGCTGGCGGTAGTGTTCATTTTTGTTTAAACAGTCATAATTCACAGTGCTAAGGATTAAGTGCAGTTCAACACTAGATTACTGTACATGCTTCAAGAACATTTTCATCACTGTCAGAGTCTTATAGGTGGGGTAATATTCGTAACCACGATGGACATGTAAGTACACTATCATCTGCTAAATATTTTCCATAATCACTTCTAATTCCTCATTCTCTGGTTAAATTTTATTATTTCATGCTTTGTGCCCCATATTTGAATGCATAGGCTGTGAAAAAGGTGATTTTCCTAGTGATTATCATGTTACCTATGTTCACTGTACTGTCAACTGGTGAACATATTTGCCATACTTTCCTCTAAATCATAATTTTTCTAGTTAAATTTCATTTATTCCATGCTTTGTGTCCCATATTTGAGTGCATAGGCTGTGAAAAAGGTGATTTTCTTAGTGATTTTCATGTCTGTTACCTGCATTCACTATGCCGTCAACTGGTGAACATCTCTGGCATACTCACCTCTAAATCTTCATTTTTCTGGTTAAATTTCATTTATTTCATGCTTTGTGTCCCATATTTGAGTGCATAGGCTGTGAAAAAAGTGATTTTCATGTCTCTTACCTACGTTCACTATGCTGTCAGTTGGTGAACATCTCTGCCATACTCACCTCAAAATCATTTTTTGGTTAAAATTCAGTTACTGTAATTAATGCTTTTTGTCCATTATTTATGTGAATGAGGTCTAAAATAAGTGTTATGCATGTCCAGCAGGGAGGTAGGTAGGTGGTTTTCTGATTTAAGTTAGGTTAGGGTCCGGAATGACCGGTACTGGAGCTTCAAGGCCCAATATCCAGACAAGACCACTTTCTGGACATGCCTTTGGCTCTATTACATCGGATATTGGAGAGATTATATGGTACAATACATCCTTCAGCTTTGCGAACTTTAACTTTGCGAATCACCAGTTTTGCGAGGTAGTTCCAAGTCATTTATTTTTTAACATTTATGAACTTTGCGAGCGATCACACACTTTGCGGGGTCGAGTGGTGGGAAAGTCGTCTTCCCGCACTACTTTGCCACACGGAGTAGTGACGTCGTGGTTTGCTGGGCGTACTGTGCCTCCTAGTTCGGTGTTCTGCCGCCCTGCCACGTTTGTTTACACCACAGTAGTCGCACCCAAGCCTTGCCCCGCCACTAGTCCCGTACACCACGCCAGTCTTCACATCAGTGTAAATATGCATTTTTTCCCTTTTTTATGTTTCTTACCTGTGATGTTTTCATAATATTACTGTACAATACATCAATCCATGTTTGTTTCACTTATCATCATAAAATTAAGAGGTAGAGTCGAGAGAAAGAGTGGGAAAAAGTGCTTACCTTGGGGTGATGTCGACCAATTTGCCTTTATTGCATATATTTAATTGTTTCAACTTTGCGAATTTCGATTTTGCGAGGTTTTTTGTCGACCATATTCTCGCAAAATTGGAGGAAGCACTGTAGTTTTCTTTGTCAGGGAAAAAAAAAAGAAAAAAAGTTAATGATGAAGGAGCAGTAAAATTCATGTATTCGCCTTTAGTGCAACGAGTGTGAAAAAGAGAGAGAGAAAAAAAGGCTTTGTGCTCGAGCTTTATGAACTGACGGTCTTTGGTCAAGCAAATTCGGATCTTACAATGCGTGAAGACACTATGTGTTGACATAAATAGTTAGGTAAAATAATTATGTGAGTTCTGTTCTTGTGAATTATGCTGTCATACAAATTATACTGCTTGTTATTCATGATTACTGCATTTGTGTGTATCTGAGAAGTGAGATACGCAATCGCTCCGTGCTGACGACTTCTTTATAGCTTTTTTTTTTTCCTTTATTGTTGATGACTAATGGCTTCCCAAAACTTTCACATTGCATTTTTTTTTTTTTATGAGCGCCGAAAGTGACTCGTGACGAAATATGCGTGATGCTGGGCAGCCATTATTCACATGTTGTTTAGGTCAAGTTCTTGTTTGATTTGTAATGAGGACTTTCAAGAGGCTTAGCGGCAATCCTTGGTGATTAAAATTTTTATGGGGAGTATTAGGGGCAAAACTAATTGGTTAGGTTAGAATACAGTAGCTGTGCACTGCTGTGTCCAGTTGGTGAAGTCGTATGTAAACACACTGTCTTCGGTGTCTCAGGGCAGACGTATTTGTAATAATTTATCGTTAAATATATTTTCAACAAAAAATGAGGCTCCCAGAACCTAACCCTCTATTTTACATTTTTTTTTTTTTTTAAATGCGAGGAAGAAGGAACCAAAGGCTGTAACCCACAAAACAGTTCCTTCCAAGAAGAAAACAAAAACAGTACAAAGAGAGCTAAATTCAAGATTCGTTCATTTCGAGATGCTGGACACACTGGGTTTGAAAGACGAGATCATATGAAGTAGGATATAATGACAGAGGAAGACAGTTCCAGAGTTGACCTGTTGCATAAATAAAGGACTGGGAGTAACAGTTAATTCTTGCATTAGAGAGTTGGACAGAAAAGGGATGAGAGTTTCTTGCTAGACGGGTGCGTAGCATCGTAGAGGTGGAGGGATGCAAGCTGACAGTTCAGAGCAGCAGTGACCATTGAAGTAGCGATAGAAAAGAGATAAAGAGGCAACAGTGCGGCGAAGAGACAGAGGTTGAAGGGAATCAGTAAGAGGAGGAGAGTTGATGAGACGAAAAACCTTTGACTCCACCCTATTGAGAAGAGCTGTATTTGGAGAGCCTCCCCACACTTGAGAGTTGTACTCTAAACGGGCAAATAAAACCCGTGTATAAAGTCAACAAGTGTGCAGGGGTATAGAAGGCACGGAGTCGGCTTAGCACACCTAATCTCTTGGAAGCGGATTTTACAAGAGATGCAATATGATCTTTCCAAGATAAGTCCCGAGTGAATGAAACCCCAAGCATATTCAAGGATGATGCAGGATTGAGCTGGATATTATTAAACATAAGTGGGTACTCCTGTGGAAGATTTTAATGGGTTGATAGGTGTAAAAACGAGTCTTTGATGCATTAAAAACAACAAGATTATTTTTACCCCAGTTAGAGAAATGAACTAAGTCAGACATTAGGTGTGCCATAACCTCATCCCTTGTTTGTTGAAGTAACTGCTGAGATGGATGTTGCAGGAACCGAATGGAAATGTGACGGGTGGAATCATCAGTGTACGAGTGGATATGGTTAGAAGTATAGCTTAGAAGATGATTGGTGAAAAAAAAGGAAGAGAGTTGGTGATAGGACAGAGCCCTGAGGAACACCACTATTGATAGATACAACAGTGGGTATAGAGCGACCAAAAAGGAAGCTGTAGATGAAGACATGTATAGAAGAATAGAAACTGTAAGAGGGTAGTTTGGAAATTAAAGATTTATGCCAGACTCGATCGAAAGCCCATGAGATGTCAAGTGCAATGGCAAAGCTTTCACCAAAGTCTCGAAAGGAGGATGACCATGAGTCTGAAAGGTAGGTGAGAAGATCACCAGTGGAGCGTCCGTGACAGAATCCATACTAATGATCAGAAAGAAGGTTGTGATTGGAAAGATGTTTTAAATTTTTTCTCTTAAGAATAGACTCGAGAACTTTTGAGACACAGGATGTTAAAGCAGTTGGACGATAGTTAGAGGGTTGGGAATGGTCACCCTTCTTTGGGATTGGCTGAATGAGAACAAACTTCCAGCAAGAAGGAAAGGTACAAGTTGAAAGACAAATGCAGGGTGTAAGCACAGAAGCACAGTTCTTGAGGACAACAGGAGGGACTCCAACAGGCCCATATGCCTTGTTAGTACAGTAAACCCTTCACAAGTCGAACTATATGGGGCTCTACCCTGGTTCGAATTACCTAATTTTCCGTCTTACCAAATTTTCATCCCCCCAAATTGCTAAAACAATACCTATTACTTGTCCTTTCAACACTAAATTAAAGGAGCATATATAAATAAATAAGTTATGACAAAAAAAACAATTCAGTGCATTTAATATACCTTTAACCCCTTCAGTGCTAGGTATGTATTTTCATTTTGTTCTTGCTGCCACCAGACGATTTTATTCAGTGTAGGAAAGATCTATGGAAGTGCACGGGGTTGGTACAGCCTTCGTTAACCCCTTCAGTACGAGAGTCCAGTCCTGAGTGCCATAAAATTGGCTGGAGGAAGCGTAAATAAGGTAGAAATGGACATCACGGTCCTGAAGTGGTTAATTGGTAGAGAATTATTCACAGAGGCAGTACAGACCCGTCGACAGCGTGTGTTGGAGATGGATTTTCACCCCTCCTCTCTCCAGTTGTAAAAACAATACCTATTACTTGTCTTTTCAACACTAAAGTACAGGAGCATATACAGTGTATAAATGAATAAAGAAAGAAAAGAGAAACAATTCAGTGCACCTAATTCACCTTTCATTAGAAGCAGTACAGATCCGTCGGCAGTTTGTGTTGGAGACGGAGTTTAACCTAACATTCTAAACAGTACCCAGTATTTATTTCACTGAACATTAAGAACTAAACTTAAATGTAATCATTATAACAGACTGCAATGTAACACTTGCAGTAATAATAGTACTGTACTGACCTTTAATCATGATCACTTCACTAACTCACACGCACACTTTTTTTTTTTTTTTTTTTTAACCTTTATTCCCTTATGACTAGAGGTGCCAGTATCTTGAACCTTCCATGGCAAGGCAGAAGGCAAAAGGAGAGCACTGCTCAGCACCAGATGACAGTAAGAATGGCGTGACAACCGTCTCCAAAGGCAAGCAGCAGATTGGCGCCAAGTGTCCGCCTGGCGCCATATGTCCCCGTACCTCCGCATTTCGGCCTACTTACATATGTGGTCTCGGCTTGATTTTGGCTAACCGATGATTCCGTCTTCTAAAAGTTCGACTTATGAAGGGTTTACTGTATTGAGGCCAGTGACGGCAGAAAATACATCAGCTTAAGAAATTTTAATATCAGCCATGAGGAAGTCAGAGGGGGGAAGTGATGAAAGAACAGCACCAGAATTGTCTAAAGTGGAATTGGAGAAAGTCTGAGGGAAGACATCTGCTTTATCAGTTGAAGAAATAGCTACAGAGTCATCAGAGTAGAAAAGAGGAGAGAAGGATGATGAGGTAAAGTTGTCAGAAAGGTTTTTGGCAAGGTGCCAGAAGGCACGGAAGAATTTGTTTTGGAGGGTTGAGAGCATTTAGTACAGATGAAATAGTTTTTAACAGAGCGAAGAACAGACTTAGCACAATTCTGGGCAGAAACATAAAAAAGATGTGATTCAGGGGTGGGTTGGCTCTGGTACCTCTTATAGGCCCTCTCCTTGTTGCGGACAGCATTAGAACAAGTGTGATTAAACCAAGGCTTTCTTACATTAGTCAAAGGATATGAGAATGAAAAATATGCTTCCATGCCCAAGAGAATAACCTCCATAATGTGCAAGGCACACTCGGATGGCTCCCAGCCATGGAAGCAATAATCGTTCCACGGAAAATCAAAGAAGTACTGCCTGAGGGCTTCCCAGTCCGCAGCTCCAAAGTGCCACAGTCGACTTTTCTTCGGAGGGTCCACAAGCCGTACCAGAGCGATAGGACAGGTTAAGGTAATAAGGTTGTGATTGAAGGAGCCCGACAGAGAGAAAAGATTAACAGTGCAAGGAGGAGGATTAGTTGTAAGGAAGAAATTGAGAATTTTGGAGCTCTCTCCAAGGTGGCCAGGGATATGGGTAGGTTGCTGTACAAGCTGCTGTAGGTCATTAAGAATAGAAAAGATGCAGGCTTGTTCACCAGGTGGATCGGTGAAAGGAGAGGAGAGCCAAAGGTGGTGGTGAACATTGAAATCTCCTAGAATGGAGATTTCAGAGAAAGGAGAAATGGATAGAATGTGTTCCGTTGTAGAAGTAAGATGATCAAAGAAGCTTTGATAGTCACTAGAATTAGGGGATAAGTAAACAGTGCAGATGTATTTAGTCAGAGAATGACAGGAGAGCCAAAGCCAGAGAGTAGAGAATTCAGAAGAATCAAATTCAGGAACACGAGAGCAAGATAAGTCTTTGCGTACATATACACAATAGCCACCTCTGGCTTTGAAATGAGTATAGAGAAAGTAGGAGGATACAGAAAAGGGTTTGCTGTCAGTTGCCTCAGACAGCTGAGTCTCAGTTAGAAAGAGAAGGTGAGGTTTATAGGAGGAGATATGGTGTTCATCAGAAAGAAAGTTAGAGGAAAGGTCACAAATATTGCAGAAATGAAGAAGAAGTGAATCAGACAGTGGTTCCAGGCAGCTTGTTGAGTTGTCACCGGAAGAGGGATGGATGGTAGGGGCATTTATGCCCCCCCCGGACTTCGAGGCATGGTTAATGTGCGCCATTTTCCTTTTTTAATTTTGTAAAGGAAGTGTAGTGTGTACTGTGCATGTAGATTGGTGTTGACAGAGAAACTTGTATTGGAGATCGTGCTGGCCTACTGTATGTGTTACTGAAACAGTGGAAAAGTTCAGCAAAGGGGGATGGTCAGGAACTAGTCCTGAGGGCTAATGAAACGGGTGCCTAGTATATACACACATATACAGGTGGCCTTCCACATTTGTGGGGTTAGGGGATACAGACCCCCGCGAATGTGGAATTTCCACAAATGTTTGGTGGACCCTCCTGTAAATGCTTCTACAGCCACAAATTACCCCCTGTGAGCAAGTGTGCACATACTGTTCCTAATAAACCATTTACCCTTACACATGTTCGTCTACCATCGTTGTTGTTGTATTACCCCAGTATGTCTGATTGAGCCGACCCATCAACTGCCCGCAAGTATCTGCCCCTGCAGGTCTGTCCCATGCAGCAAACCACTGTTCCCATGTCCCTGACAGTGTCTCGCCACAGCAAAGAACAGGAATTAGAGTGGAGGTTTGGCTCATGGGTGGATGCCTATTTGCATTTCCACCAAGAATACAGGGACGCTTGAGTAGGCTCCATGTCATACGGTAATTCAGCAATATGGTTACCACCCAGCACTAGAAATGGTTTCCTTAGTTACAGGAAGGCATTTGGTTTGTCACGCAGTGAAGTGCCATCAGAAGTGAAAAGTATAGAAATAAATAGTGACAGGAGGAATCAGACATAGGTAATGGGGAGGAATCGGAGAAAGAGAATGATAGACGTGAAGGAAGAATCAGGCAGCACTGCATCATGTGAGTGGATGAAGGGTGCCCCCTCCTACCACCATGACCACCATTGTCTATCTGTCTGTCTAGTGCTGTACACCTTAATCCCGTAAGGGGTGGCCACAAACAAATTGCCTCCATGTCACCCTGTCCCCCACCATTTCACTGCCCTGCTTCCAGCTCACACCCCCCTCATATACCTCTCCACTCCATCCCTCCATTTCATCCTTGGCCTCCCCCTCCCTTTCCACCCCCTCCACCTGACACACACACACTCCTTGTCAGTCTCTCACTCTCCGTCCTCTCCACTTGACCAAACCACCTCTGTGTGTTTCTCCAAACACTTCCTATCATATCCACATCCACACCACAATGTGCCTTCACTTCCTCAGTTGTCAGTCTGTCTCTCCATGTGACTCCACGTGCTCCTCACAGATAACTCATTTCCACTGCTCCCATTCTTGACTTCTGTCCCTCCAACAAGGTCCAGGCTTCACTTCCATACATTAGAGATGGTGTCACAATGCTGTCATGCAGTAACTTTTTCACTTCCATGCTCACTTCCCTGTTTCTTATCACTGCTTTCAAGGAACCAGCAACCTTTCTTCCTTGTTGTACCTTTTCAAGCATTTCATCCTCTAAACTTCCATCCTCACTCATCACACTACCTAAGTACTTAAATGCACTCACATTTTCCATTTCCTCCTCATCCAACCTCACTGTACTTTCACTGACTTCACTTCTCTCGAAGACCATAACTTTACTCCTCCCCTACATTCATCTTTAGATTTTATTTCTTACACACTCTCTCAAACTTATCTGCCAAGCTTTGCAGCTCCCCTTCATCCTTACTTAACAACACAGTATCGTCTGCAAACAACAATGCAGGAAGTTTCCAAACCCTTCCTCTCTCAGTTGGGCTGCTCCAACATCCACTACCACCATTGTATAAGCTCTTAAAAGAATTTAGCAGCAGCTGTACCATACAATGCCAAGCCATCTGTAGTCCTTTTCTGTTCACCTTGTTGTATGCTTTTTCCAGATCCATGAATACCATCAATACCTTACAGTCCTCACAGTCCTTTTCCACTACCTGTCTCACTGCAAATATTTGATCTGCGTATCCAGTACCACTCATAAATTCACCCTGCTCATCATTTGCCAGGCCTTCTGAGGTATTCATTACTTCCATCCATCCATCCATCCATCCATCCATCCAATCCTACATTGTCCCATGAGGAGCATAGGAGCCCGAAGCTAGGCAAGTTGGTCCTGATGTTTAAGATTCTCTTTGATAATTCATCCATATACATTTCATATAACATTCGAGAGCCTGCATCATCATCATCATCATCATCATCATCATCATCATCATCATCATCATCATCATCTGGACCTCCTTTCCCACTCTAGGGCAGGGTGAGGTTGAGAGACTTATGCCACAGTAATTTTTACCCTCATTTCACGAACCTTTTTCTTGTTTAGCTCTTAAACTGCAGGGTTGTCGGAGGCGCGCCAGGCCCATCCCACGGGGATATTCACGCTCCGACTGACTTTTTAAAAATATTTGCCAAAAATCAGTTATTAGTACTAGAATATTATAATTACATATGCATATGGCACACCTTCAGCTTTCTCCTGGGATGTTTTTTTTAGCACTCGTCGACTACCGTAGGACTTGTGGAGACTTCTGAAGTTGGGTAACTAAGTCTCCACTTTACACTTCCCGACTTCCCGTAATATGAATGCCACTGCCAAATATTAACACTAGAAACACTATTCAGTGATTTCCAAGTAGTTTGGAATCCATACTCCAAAAGAAAACACTGTGAAAGCAATGTAAAATACGAGCGTGTACGATCCTCCCACTCACGCTAATTCGCTGCTGGTATTCTGTCATTTCTTACTCATATACACACTCACACTTTATTATTTCTAGTACTTTATTACACTTATATATATCTACAGTCCTTTACTGCTTCCCACATAATGGTTGGTAGGGGTAGAGGTCACAGGGCCTTTTATAATGGGTGCAAAAGTGGCAGAAATGGAGGGGCGTGATTTTACCGTGAAGGACGAGAGCGAACTAACTGTACAACACGTATCTCGGTAGCCAAGAGTTGAAAATGTCAGCTGCTAATGTATATGCTAAGAAATAAGTCATAGGAAATCTAGACAATGCATAGTAAATTAGGTAGTTCCAGGTGAATATAGATATCACTCGGGCTTCTCCCTTCCTTTCTTATATACATTTATATTACGAGAGTAGCTCATACGGCTTATTTCACGAGAGAAAAAAATCGGGAAATTAGCGAACGAGTGCAGGTTGGATGTTGCCAAGTGAAAATTTGCCAATTTCAGGTGTATGGCACTATCAATTACCTTATTTTTTTATATATATATTATTATTTTGTATAAGAATAGGGCATAGGGCTCATTTCAATGGATGAAAACAGTGGAAAAATCCGGGGAAGATTTACTTAGCGCAGAGCAGCTGAGCAGACGACACGAGAGGGTAATGGAGGGGAGGTAGGGAGGGGAGTCTAGAATGGGGGAAAATGGCTAAATTGTCAACAGTGGATGGGAGTACTGATGACATTAGCAGCTCTGACTATTGTTAGACATTGGCAGTGCTGATAGGTGATACAAGTCACCACCTGAAAGCCCAAGTGAATTCAAAACAACACAGAAGCACACAAGTGACGCTGCGCGGTATGATCCATTGCACCCGACCGTCACGAAAGTGACGACCCGCGGTTAAGGGGTTAGTGGTTCAATCACAGTATTTTTCCACTCTGCTGGTACATCTTCACTCATCTGTGCCTTCTTGTATATCCCTAACAGACACTTCAGTCCACTCTCTCCACCACACTGAATCATTTCTGCATACACTTCATCAACACCTGCTGCTTTCCCATTCTTCATCTGTTTCACAGCATTCTTCACTTCTGCCAGTGTGTTTCCTGATTCTACATTCCTTCTCTGCATATACCAAAGCCAATCGTGTTAACAGCCACTCTGCTGTCACGATTCCCATCCAGCAGCCCTTTATAATAAAGTATTCTTTCCAACTGCACCCTGCTTCACTTCCAATGGTCAGTACTGGATAATCTTCTGTTATATCTCACACTTTCACTTTTTTCTTTTTTTTTCAGTATGATTTGCATTCATTTTTCATTCAGGGTTATCACTTACTCCTTTTTTCCTGTGTACTAATTTCTTTGCATGCTTCTTACCCTCACTGTATTCTCTCTTATTGGAATCCCCTTACTGCATCCACTCAAGCCTCTTCTTCCTCCACCACTCTTTCAGTCTCTTCATCTCCCCATGCTGAACATTTCTTATTTGCTAACCTCACAACACCACACACCACCTTTTTATTCGTAACCAAACATTCCATATGTGCATTCCACAAGTTGTCCAGATCATTTGTTCTCAGTTCACTGGCTCCAACTCTTCCAATATGCCACTTTTTTGTTTTTCTGCTTCTCTGCTTTAAGTCTTTTCCTTCCTTCCATAGTCATTTGTTTTAAGCCCTACTTCTAGTTGTGACATTCTACAGGATGACCGCAATGTTTTGTTAGCCCTAAGGCCCTAAGGCAAGATCCTCTTATTATGGAACATATAGCTATTCATGCATAGGATGGTTGAGACTGATTGCACTTTGTGAGCATGCTATTAAGTGCACTTCATTCTGTCTGCAATTGTGGTGAACTGTATTTCGTCATACAAGTAATTCCCAGTAGGTAATAGGACACTGTGGCCACCCTCTGCACTAATCTTGTAGTTCATGCATCAGCTTCATTCCCATGACTTCATACATTGCACAGTGGTTGTCTGGAAGATGCTTATGTTGCATGCTGTATATCCTATAAGGACATTTTTATGAAAGGTGATTGAGATATCATCAACACTGTATTATCCCATTAATTCACACATTAGTATTTAAACTACCAGTATGAGGGAATACACTGTTTAAGTGAATGAGGCTGAACAAAGCTTCACAAGTCCCCAACCTCCAAGATACATCTTGTTATATGATACCTCAGTGTATCAAGCAGAGTGAGAGAATAGTTCTGGACAAATGTGGAAGGGTGCATGGAAAAGTTTGAAAGGAATGAGAGAGTGTTTCATGACTGGTGATATGAATGGTAAAGAAGGGAATGTGAAGCTGGATAGAGTAGTTGGTGAGTGGGGTGTGCCTGCAGAGATGGATGAGAATGGCAGTGCTTTAGCAGACATTCGTGCCGGGAGGGGGTTGGTGATAGCCAATACCCTCTTCAGGCACAAAATGATCCATTGGTGTATGTGGCGAGTGATGAGAAGGGTGGGTGGTGAACTGAATGAACGGAAGGCAATGATTGATAATGTGTGTGTGTGGATGACAGGATGAGAAGGTGTGTAATGGATGCAAGAGTATTTAGAGGTTGAGGGAGTGGACTTTCTGACCACCACTTGGTCAGAATCAAGGTCTGAATGACATGGAGAAATACAAGGAGGGAGGGACAGAAGGAAGTAGTTCATACAAGGAGGGTAGAAAGGTTACAAGAGGATGGAAAAAAGATAGAATATCAGAGAGAAGTGGAGGAACGATTGGGTAAATATGGATTGGAGCAGATGGGGAACGTGAGAGGTGTGTGCAAGATATTCACTAAAGAAATTTGTGCAACATGTCAGGTGGTGTGTGGGGTGAAGAGAAGACGAAAAGGGTGCTGGGAACAGCATGGTGGAATGAAGAGGTGAGACAGGCTGTGGCACAAAAGAAGAAAGCATATAGTGAGTGGATGAGAAACAGAGTCATGGAAGAAGGTGAGAGACGGAAGAGAGTTATATGTAGAGAGGAAGAGAGAAGTGAAAAGATTAGTAAAAGAGAGAGAAAGAGGGGAGTGGATGAGGAATTTGGAAAGAATTTGAGTGTAAAGTGGAGGGAAGGTAAGAAAATGTTCTGGAAAGAGGTAAAGAGAGTTAGACAGGGAGTCAAAGAAGTTAGCTGTGGAGTGAAAGATAAAAATGGTAGATTACTAGTGGAGATGGGAGAAAAAGTGAGCAGATGGTGCGAACACTTTAAGGAATTGTTGAAACTAGAGCGTGTAAGTAATGTGAGTATAAGTGGCTGGGGAATGGCTGGGATTGGAGGGATGTGAGAAGAGAGGAAGAAATCAGTAGGATGGAAGTTGTGGAAGCAATGAAGAAAGTCAAAATGGGGAAAGCTCCAGGAATTGACGGAGTGTGTGGTGAAATGCTGAAGCATGGGGGAGAGATAGTAGTAGAATTGATTTGTGCAGATTGGCCTGGGAGGAAGGTAGAGTCCTGGAGGATTGGAAGTCAGGTATAATTATTCCTCTGTACAAAGGAAAAGTGGAAGAAGAAATGTGTGGTAATCATAGGGGCCTTTGTCTTCTTAGTGTAATAGAAAAAGTATATTGTTGGATACTAATTGACAGAGTTAGGGAATAACAGGGGAATTAGTTGGAGAAGAGCAGGGAGGTTTTAGGAAGGGAAGAGGTTGTGTAGTTCAGATATTCATTCTTAGATCTTTAGTGGAAAGTTTCTAGAGAAGGGAAAGAAGTTGTATGTTGCCTTCATGGCTTTGGAGAAAACATATGACAGGGTGGATAGACAAGGAATGTGGAAAGTATTAAGAATATATGGAGCAGATGGGAAGTTGTTGAATGCTGTAAAGACTATGTATGAGGGTGCTAAGGCTGCAGTGCGTGTGGATGGTGAACTGAGTGAATTTTTCTACTTGAAGGCTGGATTGAAACAGGGATGTGTCATGTCTTCATGGTTGTTCAGTCTGTATATGGATGGCATTATAAAAGAGATGCAAGGTAAGAAGTGGATGTTGGAGTGGCCCTAATGAGAGAGGGCAGTGTTTGGAAACTCCCTGTTCTGTTGTTTGCAGATGATACTATGTTGTTAAGTGAAGACGAAGTGGAGCTGGAAGGCTTGGTGAATGAATTTGGGAGTGTGTGTAAGAATGTGATCTGAAGATGAATGTAGGGAAGAGTAAAGTTATGGTCTTCGAGAGAAGTGAAGTCAGTGAATGTACAGTGAGGTTCATTGAGGAGGAAATGGAAAATGTGAGTGCATTTAAGTATGTGGGTAGTGTGATGAGTAAGGATGGAAGTTTAGAGGGTGAAGTGCTCGAAAGAGTGCAACAAGGACGAAAGGTTGCTTGTTCCTTGAAAGCACTGATAAGAAACAGAGAAGTGAGCATCGTTTCGTTTCGTTTTTGAAGGCTCCAACATGCTTGCATGCGTCGGCCTTGGTCACCTAATGGCGCCTCTCCACGCTGCTCGATCCCTAGCAGCCTCCCTGTTCAGTTCCTTAACCCTTAAGTCACACTTAATGACCTCGTCCCATGTCTTTCTCAGTCTACCCCTCCCAACCCCTCCCCCAGTATTAACACCTCTCACCCTCTCTACGCAATTATCATCCCCCATCCTCTCCACATGTCCAAACCACCTCAGCCTACATCTTCTCATCACATCACCAATACACTCCAGTCCCATCCTACCTCTCAGCTCTTCCATTGTAAACCCAGCACCCCCAGGCCTTGCACGCAGGGACGCA
>JAGKTI010001312.1:42750-73680 GCA_018397915.1 Birgus latro | reverse complement strand
CATCCTACCTCTCAGCTCTTCCATTGTAAACCCAGCCCCCCCAGGCCTTGCACGCAGGGACGCACTGCACATCCACCTAATCATTGTCATTTCTGTACGTTTAAACCTGCGAATATCCTCTTCCTTTACTGCCCAGGTCTCACTACCAAACAGCATCAGACTCCTAACACATGCTGCATACAAAGACCCCTTAGCACGTAAGGAGAGTCCTCTCAATGTCAGGAGAGGCAACAGCTCCCTGAACTTCTTCCAACCACTTCTCACCCTAGCAACCGAGCTAACTCCAGCCCTACTTCCGGCACATAACATGTCTTCCAAATAACGGAACTCCTTCACACACTCAAGAGACTCACCTGCAAGTTCAACCCTCTCACGCCTAACAATCTCCACCTGCTCTCCCGGACCCGCCGCACACATGAAATCAGCATTATCTCGCAGTCTACCTCTAATACCACTACATCTCTTATGCACCCACTTATCACAAACACTGCACAAGATGGAATTACTTCCCACACCCTTGTGGCAAAGTGCACATGGCCACTCTTCCTCACCTCTGATTGTACCGCCACCAACCCTAGATATCATCACTTTTGTTTTATCTTCATTTACCCTTAAGCCCTTGTACCCCATACCATCTCTTCACTTCTTAAATCTTTCGTCTGCCTCCTTTTCATTCTCTGCAATCAACACCAAATCATCAGCATACAACATCTCCCATGGGAGTCCATCTCTAAAGCCACGTGAGAGGGCTTCAAGCACCATGATAAACAACAAGGGACTCAAAACTGACCCCTGATGCACACCAACATTCACGGAAAACTCATTACTCAAACCTCCATTCACTCTTACCTGGGTGCGAGCACCCATGTACATGGCCATAACCACCCTAACCAGCCATTCTTCCAACCCTAGCTTTCTCATTGCCCACTTCACCACCTCCCTAGGGACTCTGTCAAAGGCCTTTTCCAAATCAACAAAAACAAAATACAATTCCCTTTTCTTTCCAATATATTTTTCCTGAAGCTGACGAACAATGAATATGGCATCAGTGGTCCCCCTGCCTGGCATAAACCCAAACTGCATTTCATCGATATTCACTCTTTCTCTAATCATACCTTCTAGAACTCTCTCCATTACTTTCATTATCTGATCTAAGAGCTTTATAACTCTGTAATTTCCCCTTTCCAGGGCATCACCCTTTCCTTTGTACACATTTACAATTACACTCCTCAGCCAATCATCTGGGACAACACACTCATATATAATCCTATTTATCAGGTCAGTGACTAACCTCACCCCAGTATCTCCTGAGGCCTTCAACATTTCGGCAGTCAACCCAGACACACCTGCCACCTTCTCCACCCGCATCCTGCCTATTGCCTGACTCACAGTAGCAGCGTCAATCAAAGGCCAAGGGCCAAACACTGGATCAGCGGGCTCCAAACCTTCTCTATCCCAATCAAACTCCTCATTCAACAATCGGCTATAATGCTCTCTCCATGCATCTTTAATATCCTCACTGTTCACCACTACCCTTCCTTCATCACTCTTCACACACTGCTCGCCTACAATGTCCCGATTATCTCTCTTCACCTGATTTGCCACCCTAAAAACCATATTTTTCCTTCCTTCATGATTTAGATTATCAAGTAAAAGTCTCTGTGACTCAGACTTCGCCCTGTATACCTCTCCTCTAGCCCTGCGCTTGGCAGCCAAGTACTCCTCCTTGTTACCACCCTTCTTCCATTCCTTCCATTCCCGGAAAAGCCTTCTTTTCTCCTTAACTGCAGCTTGTACACCCTCATCCCACCACCAAGTTACTTTATGTCTTGGTGGGCCTCTTGTCCAACCGCATATTGCATCGGTAACTCTCAAGAGGTTGTTCTTAAGGGCTTTATACTGTTCATTAACACCTCTATCTACGGCTTCCTGTTCAGCCACCACTCTCCTCATCTCACTGTAAAAGGCATCCCTTACTGATTGGTTTCCCATCTTCCATATTTTCCTCCTAGGTACATATGTCCTCCTTCTCATCACTCGTTCCTTAAGCACCATGTCACAGATCAACAGTTTGTGCTGCTGCACACACTCCTCGCTTCCTATAACTTTAACATCCCTCACTAATCTCCTATCAACCCTCCTGACCAGAAAATAATCTATCTGACTACTATTTCCCCCGGACTCGTACGTAATCAACCGGCTGATTCATGTCCTAAAATGTGTGTTGCACACAATCATGTCCATAGCCTCCCCAAACTCGAGTATTCTTTCCCCTTCCGCATTCCTCACACCATATGCACATCGTCCATGGACTCCTTCATAACATTGAGCTGCTTCACCCACATGACCATTTGAATCCCCTCCCAGAACCACTACCTACCTCTTCATCACCCATACCACTCACTACATGTATTAAATCATCCCCAAATCTATCCTTCTCTGCATCATCCAATCCTACCTGTGGAGCATATGCCGATATAACTGAAATCAAATTCTGCCCGACCAAAATTTTCACTACTAATATCCTATCACTTACTCTCATAACATTCATGACATATTCCACCCATTTCTCTGCAACCAACACACCCACACCCTCATATCCGTCAGTTTCCCCCTGCCAAAACAACTTATAGTAGCAATCCGTCCCAACAATCTTTCTGGCTGATCCACCTCTGTACCGGACTTCCTGCAAACCTGCCACATCCACCCACCTCCTACTGAAAGCCTCAACGACTTCCCCTGCTCTTCCTCTCAAACTTCCCACATTCCATGAACCCACCCTAAACCCCCTGGGTGATTTGCTGTCCTCAGGCTTGCTTTGGTGCTTGTTTTTGTAGTTCATAGTCGGTAAGATAAAGGGGGGTAAACATTCCAAAGGCCCGACCCATTGCACAGTCCTAGGTCCAGGCAATGGATCTGGGACCCCTAGCCCACCAGCTTACCAGTGGCTGTGGTAGTGGCCTCGGGGCACCCTGCCAGGACAGCTGCAGGGACACCCTCCAAGCGCGGCTTGGCACTGCAACTGCCTCGCCATTATACACCCACTGATAGGGCAGCCTCCTGGGGCGCTACTCCCAGGTTCGGGCCCCTCTCTATTGAGCGGAAGCAGCAGCCTGGGAACCGCAATGCCCTGTACCCTCTAGCACAGGTTCGAGCCCTATCTCGCCCCGGACCCATGATCTATGCCGGCGGAACCCAAGTCAAGCCTCCCCCCAAAGTCCGCCACTAGGTAGCGGGGGCAAAGTTTTCTGGCTGCATGCCCTTGCTGGCGTCAACCCCTGTAACGTAGTGGGATACGTTGTGTAATATGTAAAGCGCGTGTGGTGTAGTGCATAGGATAGTTAGAGGAAATGTTTGGGAGAGTATGCTGGTCTACTCTCCATGTTACTGTCACACTGAAAAGGTCAGCAAAGGGGGATGGTTAGGTAGCTAGTGAAACAGGAGCTCCAGCTCTCCCTATCACCAGTATTCCCATTCCCCTGGAAGTGAAAAAGTTACTAAATGACAGTATTGTGATACCAGCTCTTACGACTGGAAGTGACACTTGGACATTGTTGGAGGGATAGAAGTCAAGAGTGAGAGCAGTGGAAATGGTATATTTGAGAGGAGTTTGTTGAGTCACACGGAGAGACAGACTGACAAATAAGGATGTGAAGGAGCGTTGTGGTGTGGATGTGGATGCGTTAGGAGAAACACATTGAGGTAGTCTGGCCATGTGGAGAGGATGGAGAATGAGAGACTGATGAGGAGAGTGTATGTGAGTGAAGTGGAGGGGGGGAGAGGAAAGGGGAGTCCAAGGATGAGATGGAGGGATGAAGTGGAGAGGTGGTATATGAGAGAGGGGGGTGTGAGCTGGGAGCAGGATGGTGAAATGGCAAGGGACAGGGCAACATGGAGGTGATTTGTTTGTGGCCACCCCTTATGGGATTCAGGCGTCTTGCAGTAGATAGATAGTGTTGTTGTGAATGTCATAATCATTTCTTTTTTATCCGTGCTGTTGCCCTAAATAGTGTAAATCATGAATGGGTAAACATTCTTTAAAATCATTGTAGAAAATTATGGCAGAGTCTTAGTCCAAATTGAGCAGTGGAAGTTTTACAGTTTGTGAGGCTTATTCAGCAAACAGCTCAGGTCTGTGCTGGGAGGATGATGAGACAACTATTGGCTGTCCAGTAAGGGCGAAAAGGAGTTTGCACCCTCCACCTTGTCTGTATGAGGCTCTTTTGTCTGGAATTGTACAAGCATCACAGTACAGTTATGTTGATGGTTGTTACAGTTCTTCATACTTGTTTTCTTTGTAATTTTTGGTAAAAGTTCCTAGAATTTCTTTGGCACCTCTCTGGCTGCTGATTTTGTACTTTTATGACCTCCTCCTCCTGCTACTGAGTAAAGATTGTCTCAGCGGACTCTCCTTTGACCTAATTGATCTGTCAGGGTTACAGGGTTACAGCTGAAGGATATTTTGGGTAAAATTAAATGACAGGAAGGTTAGGACCATGGGATTTTGTTTTCCAGGTTAGGTTAGGTCCTGGTAGGGTAATTGTTGTTGCTCAACCCTGATCTGTCTGACTGAGCAGACCCATCAGCTGCAGGCAAGCAACTGCCCCTACAAGGCCGTCCGTCCAGTGAACTGCTGCTTTCTTGCAGCTGACAGCATGACAGTGAGGTGAGGTGGGGGGGGGGGAGGTTTGGTTCTGGGATGGATGCTACATTTGCAGCACTTCACCCAGTATGCAGGGGTTCCATGACAGGCTGCACACCACCATGTTTTCTGGTTATATGATTACCACACACCATTGAAAATAGTTTACTGGGTTTTGGGAAACTATTAGTGTTATCGCTTGGTGTAGGACACTGGAAGTGGTAAGAAGCATAATAAAAACTGTTAGAAGGGAATAGGAGAAATAGCAAGAGATAGCAAGAGAGGAGGGCAGACAAAGAGATAGAATGACAAGTGTGATAGAAGTAAGCAGCATTGAATCAAGTGAGTGGTTGATGGTTGCCACCACCTACCACTTCCTGTTAGGGGGTGTGTATGACTCTTGATAATATCCACCATTTGTGGATCTAGACATAACTTTGTTTAATTTACTGTACTATTGTCTCTTTTTTTTTTTTTTTTTTTTTTTTAATCCCATTGCATTGATCATTTTGGCAGTACTGTTTTTTGCTTGGAAAAAGAAAAATTATTACTTTGTTAGTGAAGCAGGAACTTTCCAGAATTTTCACCATCTTTTGGATAAGATTTCACAGTGTGGAGGAGGAAGGGTTGAACTGTGAGACTATTTCCAACCAGAAGTGTTTGCTATGTGGAAAATTTTTGATCTTTATTATGATAACAATGTTCATTATAAATTTTGTAATAACTGAATGCCATTGTACATTATAAATTTGGTCATCATCTTTTAGATAAGATTTCACAGTGTGGAGGAAGAAGGGTTGAACTGTGAGACTGTTTCCAACAAGAAGTGTTTGCTATGTGGAAAATGTTTGATATTATGATAACAATGTTCATTATAAATTTTGTAATAGCTGAATGCCATTGTACTTTATAAATTTGGTAATAGCTGCATGCAATTGTGACAGGGGGAAATAAGAAATTAATGATTATTTTGTATCTACAGATCCACAATGAGGAGCATGTTAGGTACTTGCAGTGCCCAGCAGGCGTTAGCGTAGCACAGCTGAAGAGACTCATTCGGGCAAAATTTGGAGTAGATTCATCACATCCTATTGCACTGTTGAGCACCACCTCTGAGGACTCACTGAATGATGCTCTTACTCTTGTTGATGTAGCATATATTACATCTTGGCCAAAGGTTAGTATGTTCATTTAGCCAGTTTTATTGTTGACCACCACATTGAGAATCCATTGAATGATGCTCTGACCCTGGTTTATGTAGTGTATATCAAATCATGGCCTCTGATTATTGTGTTCTTCTACAGGCAGTCCTTATGGTAAGTAAGGGATGTGTCCCAAAATATCTAAATTTTATCCAAACTTTTTCCATAAAAGTGTTGGTATGAGTTAAGGGGCACTGGCTGATTAGCTTTGTGGGTAGCAGTGGAACTTTACTTTGGCAGTTCTTTTGTAATTGAATGTGGATATAGTACAAGAATTGGTTATCAGAAAAAGACTTACACAGTTGTCCCTTCATATTTGCATGGCTCCAGATTGCCAGGTTTGGATATTCGTGGAGACCAGATCATCACTTCATGAACATTCAAGTATGTGAAAGCGTTGATGGGGTTCCACATGATGCCATGTTCCCACTTGTGCAGCCCTTCCTGCACGTTTCCACATGGTCTGCACTCCTTCTCTCCTTGTCTGTCCTACTCAGGCAGCTCCCTACGTTGGTCATGCAGTAGGCACTGCTGCATACAACTGTCCTTGTGCCAAGATCTCTGATCCATTGTTTGTGTGCTTGTGTTCTTTTAATTTTTGTGGCATACCTTACTGTGAATATTATGGGTCCTAGGAGAGCAACAGTGTGTCTTGCTGAGAACACCTCTAAGCTGCAGAAGGTGATGACTTTTGTGGAGAAAGTGAAAGTGTGTGATAAGGTGAAGGAAGGCATGTCAAACACTGCAGTCAACCACATCTTTAACCTGTCACGTCCCGACCGATTTCCTACCTCTGATAACCCCCCCACTAGTCCCGAGCAATTTTGGATTTTTGTTTTTGTTTTTTTTCTCCAAACCTTTGCTTTTGGTGAGAAACATCGAAAATTCACAGAGAAATCGCCTTCCTGACCTTATAAATGTTGCTACAGGTGACGAGTCAGCCGTACCTTTCGTTCTCTCTCATGGTATCTGGCCTCAAAGAAAACGAACTATGGGAGGGTAAACTAATTCAAGCCGCTTTGAATTACGTATTTATTTATTTATTTATTACGAATTTATGTGCAGTACAAGACTATATTGGTTTTCACACAATTATATAGGCAATAGAAGCGTTGTTCAGTCACCAAACACATCTGCATATGGCACTTTCCTTTATGACATTACCACCTCATCACTTCTGTTTGTTTCTTGCTCTAACTTCTTTATTTCTTTGTCCTACATCTTAGGAATCACTTTCACGAGAATTTCGTCATTGGAGAGACCATGGGGCAACATGTCTTTACTGACCAGGTCACTGCTAACAGGTGAATTGCCGAGTGTGGGGGGAGGGGGGGTCCGGTGGGGCCAGGCAGTATCTCCACTTGACAGCAGATAGAGGAAGGTCTCCCACATATGCCTACCAAAAATCACCTGTGAAACTTGAAAAATATGCAAATGACTGACCTTGCTATTGCACGATGTACCCGTTCTTCGATGGGTCTAGCTGTGACAAAACGTTGCGACATACCCATACTTCGACGGGACACCTCAGTTTAAGGTAATGAGAGCACTGTGCATTATATACAGAAGAATGAAAGTGTATCCAGGAATCTGTGTGTGCTAGTGGCTCACAAAGTGCAAAGGTTGTGGTGCATGTGTGAGGCAGAACAGGGTTGAAAATGGAAAATGCTTTGTCCATCCATCCATCCATCATCCATTCTTACATTGCCCCATGAGGAGCATAGGAGCCTGAGGCTAGGCAAGAAGGTCCTGACATGTAAGATGAGAGTGACCAGCCTCACTCATCCCTGAGTGTCATTACGTGAGCAATAAACCCCAACCATCATTTCGATACAAACCTTCACCGTCTCAATCTGATTGGAGCACCGTATTTACCCACTAAACCACCAGGCGCCAAAATTTGGTTATATGGTTACCACCCAGCATAGTAAATGGTTTCCTGGTGGACATGAAACCATTTGGCTTGTCACTCAGTGTAGAGTCACCCACAGGCAAAAGGAAGAGGAAAGAATGAAGGAATGAAAGACAGAAGAGGGAGTGTAAAGTCACCTGTAGGCAGAAGGAAGAGGAAAGAATGAAGGAAAGAAAGACAGAAGAGGATGGAAGGAAAGAAGGATGGAGGAGAGGAAAGGGCAGACACTGGAGAGCAGCACTACATTGAGTGAGTGGATGGTGAGTGCCCCCACCTACAACATGCTTTGTATATATGGTTAAATAGCATTTTACGTTTTTTTTTTTTTTTTTAATAAGGCAAGGTCATGAATGTGGTAGATCCAGTTAAACTACACGGTGCACTTGAAATAATGCAAGATGTGAATATGAAGCTCTTGTGGGTTCGCACTAGGTTTACGAGCTGCTGAGAGGTGGTGTGCACAGGAGTCTTTTCCAGTCCCACCAGTTGTTATTCTTGGTATATGTATTTGCGAGTCTTTTATCATGGCTGGTAGGCATCCAGTTAGTAAAAGTAAAGCTGGTACTGCACCCAAAAGACAAAGGAAGGCATTGAGTTTGGAAAAGAAGCTTGAAGTATTGAAGAGATATGGTAAAGGCTGTAAAACATTGGTGATTAGCCATGCCACTGGATTGAGTGAGAGTGCCTTACACACAGTTCATGATAATTTCAGCAAAATTTTTGCCAGTATTAAGGGTGGAACTCCATTATCAGCACAAATATCATCATACACACGTTGCTGGAAGTGGAGAGGATGAAGATGTTACCACCTGGATCGAACATCAAAAAAAAGGATGCTACGAATTACTGAATTGGCACTTGTAATTGAAAAATATAATAATTTTTATCATCATAGTTCATACAGTACACTCTTAAGTATCTAAAATATGTCAGATTTTTTGTTTAATTAAATCCGGGCTCCCACGCTCCTCATGTGGCAACATAGGATTGGATGATGGATGGATGGAATTAATGAAAAATCAGGATTCAGAGCAAATATCTGCTAAAGTTAGCGGAAGTGTGTCGCCTTTAGCTTGATAACTCACCTTGACCAACTTCTGTTTTGTATAAATGTTGATTTAAAATGCAGGTACATTTATTTGTGATTTAAATCAATATATATTCATTCCAGAAACTCATCAAGGCATGTTGGCAATCTAAAGGAAAAATACCCACTAACTTCAGCACATATTCACTCTGAATTCCGATTTATATTTATACAGTAGTTTAGTTAAGCACAGTTTTTGTCACTGGATTTCAGGAAAATAGATGTGTTTGAACCTGTTTTATGTTAAAAATTTCAATATTTTTCAATTAAAAGTGCCAATTCAGTAAAAGACTGCTGATTCAGTAATTCATCGCTCCACAAAAGAACAACAACAGAGAGAGTGTTACCATTGCCTCCCGAGAAGGGTAGTCAGTGACTGCGTGTTTGCATGTGAATTTGTTCGCATACAGCAGAAATTCAATTACAGTAAGACCTCACTATAACAGACTAATTGGGGTCCAAACCATTCCGAAAAATGCGAAATTCCGATAATAGCGACATCTGGACTTCCCCCACCTAATCCAGACGTTTTCCGATATATCAGACATCAGTCCGGATTGCATGAATGGTTTATAAACTGTTTTGACTACCATTGTGGTAGGTGGTGGCGACCATCATCCACTCACTTGATGTAGTGCTGCCTACTTCTTCCTTAGCCTTTATCATTCTGTTTCTGAGCCTGCCCTCCTCTCTTCCTATTTCTCCCATCTTTCCTGTCACTTCTTATTGCTTTTCTTTCCTTTACAGGTGGCTTTACATTGAGTGACAAGCCAAATGGTTTCCTGTAAACCAAGAAACCATTTACAACGCTGGGTGGTAACCATATAACCAAACCATACGGGCTCCCTACGTGTCAACAAGTGGGTTGGTGGAGGGTTAGTGCCCCTCCCTGTAAAACAAATAACTCAGAGTCAAATGGCCACCCCTTACGGGATTGTGGCGTCTGGCAATAGATAGGCAATAGAATAGACTACCATTGTGGTACTGTACTGTGTTATAACTTCACTGCATTAATCAGATGGTGTAATATATATAATAATACTGTACTGTACAATGATAAACATGTCTGTTATTTATATTAATGTGGTGAACATAGCTGAAATGGTCAGGGAGTCCGGACTGCTACTGGCTTTATCAGACATTTTCCGATATATAGGAATTTAGTCTGGTAGCTCCTTAAGTCCGATAAAAGCGAATTCTGGTCTACTGAAGTCCATTATATCGAGGTTTTACTGTATCGGTGTTCAGAAAATCCGGTTTTCGGCATATCCATGCCATTACTGAATGATGCAGTGATACAGTAATCATCATCATCATTATCATCATAATCTAATCCTATGTTGTCCCATGAGGAGCGTAGGAGCCCTGGGTTTGGCACAGTGGTCCTGACTTAAAATTTAAGATGAGAATGACCAGCTTCACTCATCCCTGAGTGGTATTACGTGAGCAATAAACCCCAACCACTCCTTGGATATAAACCTGCACTGGTTCAATCCAATTGGAGTGCCTTAACCCCTTAACCGCAGGGTTGTCAGAGGCGCGCCGTGCCCATCCTGCGGGGCAAATCCGCGCTTCGACTGACTTTTTAAAAATATTTGCCAAAAATCAGTTATTAGTCCTAGGATATTATAATTACATATGCATATGGCTCATACCTTCAGCTTTCTCCTGGGATGTTTTTTTAGCACTCGTCGACTGCCGTAGGACTTGTGGAGACTTCTGATGTTGGGTAACTAAGTCTCCACTGTACACTTCTCGACATCCCGTAATATGAATACCACTGCCTGATATTAACGCTAGAAACACTGTTCAGTGATTTCCAAGTAGTTTGGAATCCATACTAAAAAAAAAAAAAACACCGTGAAAGCAATGTAAAATACGAGCGCATACGAGCCTCCCACTCTTACTAATTCGCCGCTTGTATTGTCATTTCTTATTCATATACACACTCACAGTTTATTATTTATAGTACTTTATTACACTTGTATATATCTACAGTCCTTTACCGCTTCCCACACGATGTTTAGTAGGGGTAGAGGTCACAGGGCCTTTTATAATGGGCACAAAAGCGACAGAAATTGAGGGACGACAGTGAACTGAGATGTACGTATCTCAGTAGCCAAGAGTTGAAAATGTCAGCTGCTAATGTGTATGCTAAGAAATAAGTCGTAGGAAATCTAGACAATACATAATAGATTAGGTAGTTCCAGGTGAATATAAATATCACTCAGGCTTCTCCCTTCCTTTCTTATATACATTTATATTACGAGAATAGCTCATACGGCATATTTCACGGGGGAAAAACAGGGGAAATTAGCAAACGAGTGCAGGTTGAATGTTGCCAAGTGATAATTAGCCAATTCCAGGTGTATGGCACTATCAGGTACCTTATATTTATATATATATATATATATATATATATATACAGTATTATTTTGTATAAGAATAGGGCATAGGGCTCATTTCAACAGATGAAATCAGGGGAAAAATCCGGGGAAGATTTACGTAGCGCAGAGCGGCTGAGCAGATGACGCGAGAGGGTAATGGAGGGGAGTCTAGAGTGGGGGAAAATGGCTAAATTGTCAACAATGGATGGGAGTACTGATGCTGCTCTGACTATTGTTGGACATCGGCAGTGCTGATAGATGATCCAAGTCACCACCTGAAAGCCCGGGTGAATTAAAAACAACACAAAATCACAAAAGTGACGCCCCGTGGTATGATCCATTGCGCCCGAGCGTCACGGAAGTGACGACCCGCAGTTAAGGGGTTAATTACCCACTAAACCACCAGGCACCATAATTTGGCTATCTGGTTACCACCCAGCATAGTAAATTGTTTCCTGGTGTACAGGAAACCATTTGGCTTGTCACTCTAGTGTACAGTCACTCGTAGACAGAAGGAAGAGGAAAGAATGAAGGAAAGAAAGACAGAAGAGGAAGGAAAGAAAAATGGAACAGAGGAATAAGCAGCACTACATCGAATGAGTGGATGGTGAGCGCCCTCACCTACCACTGCATAAGATTACCTGTGTGATAGCTCCAGTTTAAACAGAAGGCATCCGGTTGCTAGCAAGCGAATCACAAGTAAGTGAGAGTGAGTCTACCTCTACACCCCCCCCTCCACCCACGCCTCTTGCTCATGCCTGCTCACGAGGGTAGTGGGATGGAGTTTGATGAGGTGATTGATGAGGAGGGAAGCCACCACCAGAGAGATGCTTTTGTTTGCTCATTCTTTTGTTCGTTCTTATATATATGTGTGAAAGAGAGAGTATTGATACAAACAATAATGTACTGTATACTATTAATACGAGGTTGGTACAGTAAATCGTAGGAGAATTAATATTGTTCTGAATGGTGAGTTGCTTGAGGAGGTAGAGTGTTTTAAGTAGGGTCACATGTTGCTGTGAAGTAGGAAAGATGCTGGTAGGAATGAAAAAAGTGTTTAGATGTTGTTTGCTTAGAATGGATGTAAAGAGAATGCTGTATGAGGGTGTTGTGGTACCGACTGCATTATATGGAGCTGAAACATGGAATATGAGTGTAGCAGAGAGGAAAAGTTTGAATGTAATGGAGATAGGTGTTTGAGGAGTATGTATGGTGTGACACATATGGGTCGAGTGAGAAATGATGAAATGCGAAGGAGAACTGGAGTTATGCAGGAAATGGCTGATCGAGTTGAGCAGAGAGTATTTGCAATGGGTTGGGCATATGGAGAGATTGGATGAAGAGCGATTGGTGAAAAAGATAACTGGATCGGATGTGAGAGGTTTAAGGCTGAGAGGAAGACCACGAATAGGATGGATGGACACTGTGAAGAGAGCATTACCGGCAAGAGAGATATACAGTGCTTCCTCCAATTTTGCGAGAATAGGGTCGACAAAAACCCTCGCAAAATCAAAATTAGCAAAATTCAAACAATTAAATATATGAAATAAAGGCAAATTGGTCGGCATCACCCCAAGGTAAGCACTTTTTCCCACTCTTTCTCTCGACTGTACCTCTTAATTTTACAATGATAAATGAAACAAACACGAACTTATGTACTGTACAGTGATATTAACGAGAAAACATCATAGGTAAGAAACATTTTTTAAAAAAATGCATTGACACTAATGTGAAGATTGACTTGGTGTACGGGACTGGTGGCGGGGCGAGGCTTGGCTACTGTGGCCCCGCGGGGCCTAAGTCATCACTATCACTGTTGGCAGATATTTCCACATCTTGCTGTGTTTTTTCTGCCTCTCTCATGAATCCCTCGAAGTCAGAATCGTCAATGGGGTCATCAGAATGAAAAAGATTAGGGATGCTAGAATCATTGGCTGCTTGGGGAGGGGTGGCAAGACTGCTGGTCGATGGGGCAGGGTCTCTTGGGGTTCTCATTAATTTTGTGATTAGAGACTGCTTCCTCTTGTTAACCCCATCTCTGTGTAGGTCAGCATAAAAACGAAGGGCCCTGTCAACACCGTGGCATGCTTGCTGAGCCCTAAATTGTCACATTCGTTGTTCACGATGGTTTTTTTCAGCTGGTCAATGACGGCGAGAATATTGGCCAGGTTATGCATCGTTAATTCTCGGCCGCTTTGCTTTTATGCTGGCCTCCACAGAGATGGGGGTTAACAAGAGGAGCAGTCTCTAATCACAAAATTCAAGAGAACCCCAAGAGACCCTGCCCCATTGACCAGCCGTCCTGCCACCCCTCCCCAAGCAGCCAGCGATCCTAGCATCCCTAACCTTTTTCATTCTGATGACCCCAGTGACGATTCTGACTTCGAGGGATTCATGAGAGAGGCAGAAAAAACACAGCAAGATGTGGAAATATCTACCGACAGTGATAGTGATGACGTAGGCCCCGCGGGGCCACAGTAGCCAAGCCTTGCCCCGCCACCAGTCCCGTAAACCACGCCAGTCTTCACATCAGTGTAAATGCATTTTTTTTTTAAAATGTTTCTTACCTATAATGTTTTCTTATTAATATTACTATACAGTACATCAGTTCATGTTTGTTTCATTTATCATCGTAAAATTAAGAGGTAGAGTCAAGAGAAAGAGTGGGAAAAAGGGCTTACTTACCTTGGGGTGAAGCCGACCAATTTGTAGTTAGCACTGCCTCACTCGCCACTGAACCTGATGTGTTTAATCCCCTTTCTTTTGAGGAACTGGCATAGCCACCCATTCGATGCCTTGAAAGGTTTTGTTGGAGGATTAATGGCTTTTTTAAGGCACGTGTGATAGAATATCTTTGCCTGCTCCCTTATATGGCGCCCATCTAATGCAACCCCTTCCTTTTCCTTTCTTTGAATGTAGTGAGCAAGATATCTTTCCATTTTTATTAGCATTCTTTGTTGTCCACCAGCATTCTACCATCAAATTGAGCACCTCCATAGTTATTTGCTGCTTGCTTGATTTGTTCACTGCTCTTTAAAATCATTCTCACTGTTGATTCACAACACCAAACTCCTGACCAATAGCAGAATTACCTTCACCTGCTTTTTCCCTTTCAGTCATTTTCAGTTTGGTTTCCAAAATTATTTTCTTGTTCTTCTTACCCGTTGGCACCATGATAACACTCCTGCAAGGTTAGACTGCTGGGGTATTGCGAGGAGCACCATGAAATTGTGAGGGTCAGTGACCTTGGTTGGAAACAGGTGCAAACAAACGTGGCGGGGCGGCAGACCACTGAACTAGGACCAATGAACCATGATGTCATTACTCGGGGTGGCAAAGTAGTGCCTGAAGACGACTCTCCCACCACTTGACCTCGCAAAGTGTGTGATCAGTCGTAAAGTTCATAAATGTTAAAAAATACATGACCTTTGGAACTACCTCGCAAAATTGGTGAATCGCAAAGTTAAAGTTCGCAAAGTTGAAGGATGTACTGTATGTTGAGCAAGGAAGCGTGGCTGCGCGTGATAGGAATGATTGAAGAGAAATTGTGATTGAATAAATGGTGATGCAGCCCTGAGGGGATATTCTGCATTTGGTCTGATCAGCTGATCAGGTCAGGTGTGGGTAAGGGGATGGGTCCATTATAATGTGGCAGGGGTAAACTAGCTCTGCTGTCGGGCCCTGCTGCGTATGTCGTTGATTACACTCTGCAGTTGGCTCTTGTGTGGTGTGGTGCATGAGCATTTGTCCCTTCCTCCCTTGGGGCAAAGATACAAATAAGTGTGTGTGTCTTGATAAGTAAGTATCTGTCCTGTCTTGGCTACCTCCCTTTCTTTGGGAGAAGCAGCTTAGGTATATAGATAGATTAATAAATCAATCTAACAGTACACCCCACGCTCGGCTTTCACGCCTAATTGGTGCCGCCATGGCTGCGCTATAGCTGAAAATGCGATAGCCGAATTGAAGAACTTATGGTAATAATTCTAATTGGTGCCATGACCTCAATATTTACCCCTAAGATAGCCTTTTTGTACCACATAACATATAATGGTCTAAAAATGAGCATTCTAATTAGAAATATACTGTACTTAAAAATCTATCTATTGCCAGATGCCATAATCCCATAAGGGGTGGCCATTTGACTTGAGTTATTTGTTTTACAGGGAGGGTTAATAAAACAGAACTTACTGTCCCTTTTGATGGCCATCTAGCATCACGCATATTTCACCAGGAATAAGTTTCGGTGCCCATTAAAAAAAAAATGCAGTGTGAAACTATTTTTGAAAGCCATTAGCCATCAACAATAAAGGAAAAAAGAAATGAAAGCTATAAAGAAGTTGTCAGGAAGGACTGATGGTTTCGGGACAATTTGCCTCAAGTCAAATTCCCCGTTACAACAATAATGAGAATTCGCCGTCATTATTGAAGACAGCTATGGGTGATCTATCTATCTGTCTATTGCCAGATGCCATAATCCTGTAAGGGGTGGCCATTTGACTTTAGTTATTTGTTTTACGGGGGAGGGTTGATAAAAACAGAACTTACTGTTCCTTTTGATAATGGTCTAGCATCACACATATTTCGCCAGGAATGAGTTTTGGAGCCCATTAAAAAAAAAAAATTCAGTGTGAAACTATTTTTCAAAGCCATTAGTCATCAACAATAAAGGAAAAAAAAAAAGCTATAAAGAAGTCAGGAAGGACTGATGGTTTTGGGGCAATTTACCAAGTCAAATTTGCTGTCAAAACAATAACAAGGCAATTTGCCATCATTAATGGAGACAGCTATGGGTGATCTGTTAGTCAGTTGCCAGATGGCATAATCCAGTAAGGGGTGGCCATTTGACATTGAGTTATTTGGCCATTGTAATATCACAAAAAAAGTTATTGTTCTCGCTGTCACTGTTTGAGGTCTGAGGACAAGCACTTCATTGGCTTGGCGGGTGGCAGGGGAGACTCGGTCGTGCGGGCAGTCAGCGCTCGGCTGACGCTGATGTCACGCAACCAATCACCAAGTGAATCTTTTGTTGGCTGGGGGGAGCGCCGGAACCCGGCCTTTTTAAACTTTTTTAACACTTCTGGTGCGTGATAGCAGGCATTTAGTGCGCGATAAAGTTATTTGGGTAGTTTTTTATACAGGCGCGATAGCGATAAAATGCTATAGCGGAACCCGCGATAGCCGAGGGTTGGGTGTACAGTACTTTACTTATGTTACGGTAAATGTACATGTCTCCTTAAGCTGCAGAAAGACCTTTACCAGTTCATTTCATATTCCTCCATTTTGTTTTCTGTACTGTAGTTTTTTTACTATTTTCAGGGTGGTAAATTGCATTTTCCTCCTGAAATTCCCTCATTATTATTCCCTTATGATTATTATTCCCATATGATTATTTGTTTCTGGCATAATGGAAGAAACTTATTCAGCACACTCAAAGGTGGATTTCATTTCCCAGTTTCCCAGCTGGAGGTTAGGGTTGTTAGGTTAGGTTAGGTTAAGTACAGTTAACCCTTCCACCTTGGGGGTGTTTTTTTTTTGCTGGATGTCTCAAGTACAGGGTGTTGAGATATATAAAGAGAATTTTATTTTATAATATTCCATGCCAAAAAATAGGTCATAATTTTCTGAGTATTAAAAAAAAAAAAAATCTTTTTGAGCTGTCAAAAACTGTGATGTTGGAGCTCTGCCAAGTAGTATTTAGTGACCAGAGGTTGCCACAGCAGCGGAAACATCTCGTACTGTACTAAGAGACAGTAAACTAGTGTTCCTGTGATGGCAACACCTCATCATTGGCACCTCCTGATACATGAACCATTATTGGTTCCCCAGTACTGGCGCGCAGATATAAAAACTACAGAGCACGTTTACATGTCACCTGATGGCTGCAGACATTTTTTTCTTGGTGTAAATACATGACACTTGATGTGAAAAGGTTAAGCAAGGTTAGGATATGGCTTATTAAACACTTTGGACATTTTGTTCTGTCATTATGCTGATTAATCAAACAAGAGTTGTCACAGCAGAACAGCAAAAAACAGTGGAGAAACAGATTTAACTAGAAATGTTTATTTGCCACCCCAGATATAATCTGGAAAATACAAGAGACAATCAGGAAGAAAAAGAACTGATTTGGTAAGTTTCTTCTTCAGAAAGTAAGTTGTATGTTTACCTGCGTTTTCTGCTGAATTAACCGCGATTTCGGACAATTAGAGCACCACTTCACACCATATAGCGCAGATAATCAGTCTGTCACTGTACTGTATTTGTGTACGTGGATGAAAGTTCTTTCATACAGTTGTCTCAAGTAAACTATATGCCTAGTGTACAGGTAAATGTATGATATGGAAACCATATATATGTACATAGTAGCATCAGGTGAAGAACTTATCCCTTTCATTTTTCTTTATTTCCTTTGAATAATTATGTTTTAACGTGAAAATTAATGTACGCAACCTCTTCAGGAACAAATATCTCGCATAAATTAGGAGGTTACTATATGGCTGGTGGACCAGCAATGTAAAGGGGTTGGTGTTGATTCTGTGACCATCCAGGAGAAGGCCAGAAGTATTTATGACCGTCTCAGTTCCAGACACAGATGCTCCTTGCACTAACACAGCCGGGTTGGTCTTTTCACTGAGGGCCACCAAGAGCCACAATTTTTCTCTTGTATGTTCGTTTTGTCTTTTTGTCATCATTGTACAGTACAGTATTCAGATCATATGAAATGAATATCAATATCTTTTCTATAGGGGGGAAAAAAAAAAAAAAGGAAAGAAATGGTCTTTTCACCAAGGGCCACTGAGAGCCACCTAACCAGGTTACTCTTTTCTCCAATGGTCACTCAAGAGCCACCTGACCTAACCTTGCTTTTCCAGTGGCCCTTGGTGTCCTGTGGTTGTTCTCAGTGAAATGACTCACCGACACAGCCCGCAGCAAGGGCTAGTTTGACAGGTGTATGCGGCACATTTCCCTGTTAAGTATAAAGACTGGGGAGGTAGCATCCATTGATTATGAGGCAACATTTTGGTTCCCTGAGGAGCTGAAAAAAATAAAAAATAAAAAAAATAATAATAATAATAATATCACTGACGAGGAGAAATACTGTCCAGAGCAGGAGTGGAATGCAGCTGTGAAACAGGTCTTTTTTGGAAAAAGAAAAAAAAAAATGCCAGAGAGGGCCTTCATCTCAAAAGGGTACAAAGAGCTCCTGGCTTTAAGGCTGCTGAGGACTGCTGTGTGACAGTGCTGCAGGGCATATGATGAAGTCAGGGTTTATTTATAATGCAGCCAACTGCAGAGCAATATGCAAAATAAAAACCCCTTGCCTGTGTTTGGATGCACAGTAAGAAGGCTTGGACAACCGGTACCTTCTTCATTGAATGGTTCCACTGCAGCTTTCTTCCTGAGGTGCTGTGCTACCTGGTGGAGGCAGGCATTTAATTCAAGGTTCTCCTCGTCCTTGACAATGTGCTGGACACCAGAGTCGCTTCAGGTGCTGCATGAGAAGGTGGAGGTGGTGTTCCTTCCCCCAAGTACCCTTACTCTCATCCAGCCTGTGGAAAAATGTGTGGTCCATGTGTTTAAGGCTATAGTAATTACGCCAAGTATTCCATGGCTAGGATGCACTCTGCCTTGGACAAGGACCCTAGCTTGGGGGTATTAATTATCAGAAACAGTTCACCATCACTAATTGTCTGTGTGGTGAAGTACTACAGGACTTCAAACTGGATACGATAAATGCTTACTGAAGATCACTGTGGTCCCAGTGTCTGAAGGATTTTGCCGGCTCTGCCCCTATGCATTTGGCAGCTGCAGTTTAGAGGACAGTAGCACTTCCATGGCAGGTTAGTGTTGATGGCTTTGACAACATGGGGAAAATTTATGTCCTGGATCTGCTTCAAGATCATGATACCAAATTGACAGAGGCAGACCTAGTGGAGATAGTTTGGTTTATTGATGAGGAGGAGCAGGAAGAAGTGATTGGTTGTGGAGCTGTGGGTGAGCCAGTGGGGATGACTCAAGAGTGCATTAAACATACCTTCACTCAAGCGCATTTACCTCGGTGACTAAATGACTTGGCGTGATGTGGCTAGTGTTAGATTAAAGCTCAAATTTGCTGCTATGCAGTGCTCCCATTGCAGTTATGCTAGGCCGGCTAGTTGGTGCACTATTTTAAACTTTCTGTTTCTTTTTGGGCAAACCTTGTATAGGAAAATTATTTTTATGAAAAATAATAGGTGGGGGCGCTCACCATCCACTCACTCGATGTAGTACTGCTCTCGGGTGTCTGCCCTTTCCTCTCCTCTATCCTTCTTTCCTTCAGTCCTCTTCTGTCTTTCTTTCCTTCATTCTTTTCTTGTCCTTCTGCCTACGGCTGACTTTACACTCCCTCTTCTGTCTTTCTTTCCTTCATTCTTTCCTCGTCCTTCTGCCTGTGGGTGACTCTACACTGAGTGACAAGCCAAATGGTTTCTTGTCCACCAGGAAACCATTTACTATGCTGGGTGGTAACCATATAACCAAATTTTGGCACCTGGTGGTTTAGTGGGTAATTACGGCGCTCCACTCGGATTGAGCCGGTGAAGGTTTATATCCAAGGGATGGTTGGGGTTTATTGCACACGTAATGGCACTCAGGGATGAGTGAGGCTGGTCACTGTGATCTTAAATGTCAGGACCAGCTTGCCTGGCCCCAGGCTCCTGCGCACCTCTGTGGGGCGATGTAGGATTGGATGATGGATGGATGGAAAACTAATAACAAACCATAACATAGGTATTCAAATGTATTTCTTGTTAATGCTGAATAGCATATCTGTATTGAGTTCAATACGAGATATTTGGAGGCAGAGCCCCCCATTTGCCATCCCCCCCCTTCCCCACCAAAAATTTTGGGAAGGGAGGGCAACTGCCTCCCTTGCCTTCAGATTTCCGGCATCCTTAGTGATCACTGGGCATCTAAAATTTCCATAAGGGCAACAGGGCTAATACACTGTTGTACATCAGTATCCAGCATGAAGGCCCATCTTTGATCTCTCTATTTCTATTTCTATTTCGTTTTTGAAGGCTCCAACCTGCTTGCATGTGTTGGCCTTGGTCATCTAATGGCGGCTCTCCACGCTGCTCGATCCCTGGCAGCCTCCCTGTTCAGTCCCTTAACCCTTAAGTCACACTTAATGACCTCGTCCCATGTCTTTCTCGGTCTACCCCTCCCAACCCCTCCCCCAATATTAACACCTCTCACCCTCTGTACCCAATTATCATCCCCCATCCTCTCCACATGTCCAAACCACCTCAGCCTACATCTCCTCATCACAACACCAATACACTCCAGTCCCATCCTACCTCTCAACTCTTCCATTGTAAACCCAGCCCCCCCAGGCCTTGCACGCAGGGACGCACTGCACATCCACCTAATCATTGTCATTTATGTACGTTTAAACCTGCGAATATCCTCTTCCTTTACTGCCCAGGTCTCACTACCAAACAGCATCACACTCCTCTGCATACGTCATTGAATTGTCCCATAAAGGTAAGGTGACCGGAGGCTCTTTTAGGCGGAATAGTCCCACTTTTTTTACGTCTCTCCCACCTTTTTAGTTGTGTCTACAATGTCTCGCTTTTTTAGCAGATTATCTTAAATATAACCCTTATAGAAAATTACTATTACGTTAGATATAACATGACCTTCTTTTATGAAATTATGAATTAGTTAAATTATGCATAATCCATACCAAATTGTTGTTATAAACTTTGTAATACTAACTGGTAACTTTGGTCGGCCCATTCCCCGTACTGCACGGTATGTTCGGAGTTCGTATGAGTTATTGGTAATCGATTAACAGCCTCAGGGTGAGATGCTGTTCAGCAGCAGTCGTTGTCACTCACCTGTCACTACATACATACATACATATATATAATATACAGTATATATATATTTATATATGTATGTATATACACGACCCTCGATTTGCCGGACTAAATGGGGGGAAATCTAGTCTGGGAATCACAAAAGTCCGGGGGCCACTGTCCATTCCCCTAAGTTGACCATACTCGGTCCGGCAATCACCAATATTCAGTTCCCGCCCCAGACTTTTACCACACTTTGTCCAGCATTCAGTATTACATGTACCAACATCAGTTACATACAAAACATTGTTTACAACACATGACTATATAAAAGGAAAAATAGATATATTTAACATACTGTTCTGTATGTACTTACTGTAATTTATTGTAGAGAGGCTGCAGGTGTATTCCATGATCGTAACATACGTTACATACAAAACATGGTTTACAACATACGACTATATAAAAGGAAAATAAATATATTTAACATACTGTTCTGTATGTACAGTCATAAGAAAATGTATTGTTACCCCCAGGAGTGTTCGATACGAATCGAACGTCAGCTGGGCTATGTGGGCGGATCCTTGCTGTTCGCCCCTCCCCTATCTAGTGTTGCCATATTATAATCCCATTAAAAGAGTTGGAATAATGAGGAAGAATGAGCCATATGGCGGGGAAACATAGGACGTTTTTGCATTACCCTGAGCGCCTCGGCAGGATTAATAATGAAACTCGACACGTTTATTATTTTCCTACAGTTCAACACTTATTATCTATACAGTACAACAACAAATTATTTTTAAGGTACGTGGTGGCAACCATCATCCACTCACTTGATGTAGTGCTGCTTACTTCTTCCTTAGCCTTTATCATTCTTTTTCTGTGCCTGCCCTCCTCTCTCCCTATTTCTATTTCTCCCTTCTTTCCTGTCACTTCTTATTGCTTTCCTTTCCTCTACAGGTGGCTTTACATTGAGTGACAAGCCAAATGGTTTCCTGAAAGCCAAGAAACCATTTATAGTGCTGGTTGGTAACCATGTAACCAAACTAAACGTGCTCCCTACGTGTGAACAAGTGGGTTGGTGGAGGGTTAGTGCCCCTCCCCGTCAAACAAATAACTCAAAGCAAATGGCCACCCCTTATGGGATTATGGTGTCAGGCAATAAACTAATAATAAATAAATCTATAGGCATCGACTTTTTTTTTTTTCTTTTAATGATAGTCTTGCAGGGGTGCACGAGTTCATTTGTTAGCTTTAGATGGGTGGGTTAAATGCTTCAGATGGATGCTTCAGATGTCTACAAGCTGTTTTAGAAGCAGGGCGGTGGGTATACAAGATATTAAAGCAATGAGGCTGAACACGTATTATTATTTTCCTTCTACACAACATTTATTATATGTAGAAAGCAATACATATCATTATTACATTGAAATTCATTAACTTGGCTTGCATCAGCTGAATTACTATCATACGTCTGGCATAGGTGCACATACTCGTTGCCCGTCTGCATGTGTGTTGCCAATTCTACACCATTCTGTTATATTTTTATTTAATGAATTCGGTGCCGGATAATAAACCGTATTGTCTCCATACACGGAGACCAAACGATCTAATTACCTTTTATTACCTCCAGCACAGATTCTAATATCTGTGTCTCGCATAACCGACATTGATGGGTTTGTGGTACAAACTTTCCTGTCCCGTCATTCCACAGCACTTCGTCGTTGTGTCATAGTGCATAGCAATGAAGGGTAATGATAGTTTTTCTTATGACTGTACACTCGAAGACCATAAAAAGTCTCCCACCTCCGCCGACCCTGAGACGAGGTCTGGGGTCTTTCTGGATGACGGCTCAGCCAAACTATCACTGGCAAAACACACACGGACATACTCATATGAACCCTCCACGGCTTCGGCACCAGTTATTTAGTGGTTGAAGCATCTTCACTATGTTGTAGTGAAGTAACTGATTTATTTAAATGAATGCCAGCAACCTATGTAGATAAAGAATATAGTCCATATCTGCATTCTCATTAACCCGTAAACCGCGGGGTTGTGGGAGGCGGTCCTGGCACTTCTCTTGGGGGTATTTCATGCTCCGACTGACTTTTTAAAAATATTTGCCAAAAATCAGTTATTTGTCCTAGAATATTATAATTACATATGCATATGGCACATACTTTCTGCTTTCTCATGGGATGTATTTTTAGCACTTGTTGACTACCGTAGGACTTGTAGAGAATTCTGAAGTTGGGTAACGAAATCTCCAATTTAAACTTCCCCACAGCCCGTAATATGAAAACCAGTGTCTAAGATTATCACTTCAGACACTATTCAGTTATTTACAAGTATCCATACTCCCACAAAAAAACACTGTGAAAGCAGTTGAAAATGAGAGCCTCCCAATCGCACTAGTTTGCAGCTCGTATTCGGTCATTTCTTATTCATACACACACTCACACTTTACATTCCTATTACTTTATTACACTTATATATATCTACAGTCATTTACCGCTTCCCACACAATGTTTTTTTTGGGTAAAGGTCACAGGGCATTTTAAAATGGCCACCAGAGCGGCGGAAATGGAGGGGCGCGACGGCGGCGTGATTACACCTTCAAGGATGATATTGAACTGAATTAGGTACGTATCTGGGTATAAAAGGGTTCAAAATCAGCTGCTAATGTATATGCTATGAAATAAGTCATTGGAAATATTGACAATACATACTAAATTAGGTTTTTCTGGGTGAATAAAAGTATCACTCAGGCTTCTCCCCAAATTTTTTATATACTGTATATTTATATCTTGAAAGCCCCGGCCAATTAAAAACAACACAGAAGCACCCAACTGATGGCCTGCGGCTCGAGCCATTGCCACCTAGCATCACGAATGTGACAGCCCACGGTTGAGTGGTTAATGCAACACTTTGTGTGGGTTTGGGAGGGAGGGCAGCAACAATAAAGAATTTACCACAGTATGAATTATCATTCATCACCAATTTATCTGTATGTTTTATTTCAGCTGCATGTCTCACCTTATTTACACCATAAATTCTAGTGCATTAATATCTCATCCTGGAATACACCTTTGGTCCAGCTCTGTTGTGTAAGTATGGCAGCAGCTCAGATGATTCGTGTTCCTAGTTCCATATCCTGGTCCATCTATCTTATCACGTATTTGTTACCTATTCATACCGGTTTACGGTACTTTGAGGACAGTGGTATGTAATATTGGTGTATATTATTGTCTATGAAGCCAAGGATTTGGCCTATCTCGATAAATATGTGATAAATGTGACATGACACTCAGGTTACGAAGCCATAGCCTAGAGGGTTCGTGGTGTATGTTCGTTCGTGTGTTGCCGGTGATAGTTTGGCTGAACCATCATCAAGAAAGACCCCAGGCCTCGTCTCAGGGTCAGCGGAGGTGGGAGACTTTTTATGGTCTTCGAGTGTACTTACTGTATTTTATTGTAGAGAAGGTGCAGATGTATGTCGTGATTGTAACATACATTACATACAAAACATGGTTTACAACATATGACTATACCCAATTAGCCCTCAATTGAGTTCTTCAAATTACAAACTCCGTGGAACTTCAATTGAGTTGAGTTCTTCAAATCACAAACTGTTCAAGCACCAGATGAAGGGCAGATTTTCAATTCCGGGATCATCCTGATTCCAAAAAGGTATAATATGTCTATGCAGGGCAAGCGTGTCCCCAAGTTAGAGGGGTTTCAGACACATGGACGGACAGACAGAATTTCACAAACTGTTCAAGCACCAGATGAAGGGCAGATTTTCAATCCCGGGATCAACCTGATTCCAAAAAGGTGTAATGTGTCTTTGTAGAGCAAGTGTGTCCCGAGTTAGAGGGGTTTCAGACGGATGGACCGACAGAATTTGCTGTTTATTTATATAGATAAAAGGAAAAACGAATATATTTAACATACTGTTCAGTATGTACTTACCGTGTTTTATTGTAAAGAGGATGCAGGTGTATGCTGTAATCGTAACATACATTATATACAAAACACGGTTTGCAACATATGACTATATAAATGGAAAAATAAATACAGTACCTGTATAGTTAACTTACTGTACTGTATATGTATTGTATTGTAGGGAGGATATAGGTGTTTACTGTGATCGTATAGTGGTTCCCCGAATAGCTTAAACTATTCTACGTTAGACACGACATCCTTAGGTGAATCTGTAGCACCACTGGAGTTGTGTTGAGCTGCAGGTGAACTGCTTGGTTCAGGTGGCGGCAGCTTGGCAGTGGCAGACTGGCTCATACCACTAGGGCCTGGTTCAGGAGAAGACGGCTTGGCAGTATGTGATTTAAACAAACTGTCTATCTTAGTCTGGCGACCAGCCTGGTGCTGCATCACAATAATTTTTTCACGGAGAAGCCGGAGCTGGTCGTAATGTTCCTGAATTTCCTTGTTGCTGTTTGCCACAAATTGAAGTAGAATATCTGCACATTCCTTGACCGCAGACATTTTAATGATTGTTTGCGGCTCCACATCACTCTCCTCGCTGTCACTGCTCCGGTCCCCAGTCACTGTTGCCACTATCTGTTCCTTGTACAATATTTCATGCCCCTCTGCAGCTTCATTTTCTTCTATCCACTCATGAATGTCATCTAGCCTAACTGCATTTTCCCCAACCCTATGGAGAAGTGCATGGATGTCTGATGCCTTGAACCCCTCAAAATTGCAGTCATAATCTTCGTCCTTGAGGAGTTTTTTCCATGCATTGGTAAGAGTGGAATGCTTAACGTCGCCCCATGCCTCAGCCAAGTTGTGGATGGCGGAGCAGATATTTTATGATTTAATATTCTCCAGGGTTCTCTTCCCCCATGTATCATCTCCCCTGTCAGCCTCAGTCTCCAACACAACTAGCACTTCGTCAAGATATTTTCTCTGGTACCTCTGCTTCAGTGAACTGATTATGCCTTGATCCATTGGTTGGATCAATGATATGGTGTTTGGGGGTAAAAACATGCATTTTATCTTTCCATCAGCACTCTGCAAAACATCCTGGGTGGGGTGGGCGGGGGCATTGTCCATTAGGACTAATGTCTTCACTTCTGCAGATGGGATTTTTAGCACCTTGTCCAGGTGGTTCCTTACTTCAGACACCAGGTGATGATGGAACCAGTCTTCACAAATCTAGTTGGTGAACCACGCTTTTGCTAGAACTGTAATAATGTACAGGAAGCTTGTTCATTCAATCCTTAAGTGCCCTGGGTTTCACAGACTTCCCCACAATTGCTAGTTTGAGCCTGTGTGTACCTGACGCATTACCATCACACATCACTGATAACCGCTCTTTATTAATCTTTTTACCTGGCACCTTATTCTCGTCCTTCCTTGCCTGAGTATTATTAGGCAAGGACTGCCATATAACCCCAGTCTCATTCACAGATAAATGTTCACGCTTAATAAGATCATCTAACTTCAATCTAAATGGTTCAGCACTCTCAACATTGGCATTGGCAGCCTTGCCTGACACTTTCACACTATGGATGCCGTGGCATTTCCTGAAATGCCACAGTCATCCATCACTTGCCCTAAAATCAGTGATACCCATGGTTGCTGCAAGCTTTGGAGTACTGGCAGTGAGCTCCACACCTCTCACTGAGACACCACAGGCCCACTGTTGAACATGCTGCTTGTGCGCAGGTGCATCTAAGTTAACACTCTTTGAAGTTTTCATATGTTTCCTACCTGATCCAGTCTTTGCCTTGGACACAGAAAACTTCACAGCATAACTCTCCAGCTTTTCTTTTGCTTTTCTGGTGTCAGATACAGTCTGTTTTTTTACACCGTACTCCTCACACACCATAGCGACAAACTTCATAGCCTCAAGTTTCCTTATTAACTCAAGTTTTTGGGACATTGAGAGATGCACAGGCTTCTGTGTGCGCTTGGTCGCTTTCCCTGGGGTTGGTGGTGCCATCCTGGAGGTATAAACTCCTCAGATAATGCTCAAATGTAAGGCCACTTTGGACCTCGAAACAACAGTAAACAAATGATTGCCGCGAACGCGGACACTTTGTGGGGGGCCCTGACTTTGACCGGGAAACAAAAGGGATCACTGCACGCGGGAAATTTGAAAATGTAAGTTTCAGTACAGTATTTCCATTTTTTTGTCCGGGAAATCCGATATTAGGGAAATAGGGGTCCGCCAAATCAAGGGTCGAGTGTATATATTTATATATATATATATACAGAGATAGCCTGATTATCTGGGCTATATGGTGTGAAGGGGTGCCTGAATAGTCCGAAATCACGATTAATCCGGCAGAAACAAAAGAACTAGTACTGTTAGACTGATTTATTTAACGGTAAATACATACTTTACGTAGCAGAAAGACCTTACCAAATCTTTGCATATACCTCCTGCTTGTTTCTGTATTTTTCTGTTTTCAGTTGGTTAATTACTTTTTCTTGCTGAAAAATTACCTCCCTGTTGTTATTGTCACGTTCCACAAGCTGTACCTACGATTGTTTCCAGCACAATGGAGAAACTCAGCGTACTCGAATATGGATTTCATTTCCCAGCTTCCCAACTGGAGGTTAAGTTAGGTTAGATTATTAGGTACAGTTAAGCTAGGTTAGGCCAGGTTCAGTTAAACAATTAGATCAGAACAGTACTTTCTGCCATTACCTTAATGAACAACAAGAGTCGTCACACCAGAACAGCTAAAAACAAAGAGGAAACATATTTAATAAGAAATGTTTTATTTGCCAACCCAGAAATAATCAGAAAAATATAACAGGATATCAGGATGAACTGATTTGGTGAGGTGCTTTTACTGCTTACAATAAAGTGTATGTTCAGCCCCCTCAGTGGTCGTGAGTTCAGATATTTGCGTGCTCCCATGGCAGTCCTCGGAACCATTTTTTTCTAAGTTCTAAAATCAGTTTCTTTTTCTTACAGATAAGACTCGTCTGGTACACGTCCCCCCCCCCAAACCCATCTTGTGATTTGCTATGATTCGTGAAAGAATAAAATTAGGGTGCATGTTACGTTAGCATTTAAACATGTCGGTGAAAACATCTGAGATGAAGTGACTGCCTGGCTGCTTGGGATGGTGGAGTAGGGTTGTGGAAACATACCAGTGACCTTTGTTCCCTTCCCACAATTGTTCTCAGTTTTTTTTATAGCTCCCTAACTCAGCCTCACTGACACCAGTACAGTAAAGCATTGTTCAAGGCTGGCAGCTATGAAGGGGTGAATGGAATACATTATTGTTTATGTCAATACTGTCTCATACATACACATAACAACTAACAAAATAATAGCTGGAAAGAGCAGAAATAACTATGCTCTGTTGGTCTGTAATGTGTTGGGAAAAGCGACATTGAACAAAGAATGTGGAAATGGATGCTAACTTACGAGAACACGTAAGACAAAAGTTTTTTTTTTTTCTGATTAATAAACATTTTGGTTCCATTTCGTCCCCTCAGATTGTGAAACTCATAAATTTTCATCTTGCCATACAGCCTAATGGCATTACCAATTCAGTTCATATTCCTCTAGTTTGTTTTCTGTATTTTTCTGCATATGTTCAGGGTGGTAAATTACTTTTCTCTCGCTGAAAGATTGCCTCTCTTATTATCATAATGTTCCTTAAGCCTTACCTACTATTGTTTCTGGCATAATGGAAGAAACTTACTCAAAATTAGGGGGCATATTACATTAGCTTTCAAACATTTTGGCAAAAACATCTGAGATGAAGTGGCACCTGGCTGTTTGGGATGGTAGAGTAGGGTTGTGTAAACATCCCAGTGACCTTCGTTCCCTTCCCGTAATTGTTCGCAATTTTTTGTAGCTCCCTAACTCACCGTCACTGACACCGGTACAGTAAAGCATTGTTCAAGGCTGACAGCTATGTAGGGGTTAATGGAATACATTCAGTAGCAGATCCAGGATTTAGGAAAGGTGGGGGCTGTTTGTTAATGTAAAGGGCGCTGAGCGCCGAATGCGCGAGGCAATAAACTAGGGGGTCTGAGGTGAGAGGTAGCTTCCCCAGCGGGGTCTGAGGTGAGCGGTAGCTCCCCCAGCGGGGTCTGGGGCGGAGTCCCTTCCGCAAAATGCTTTTTAACATTTCACAAGCATTTTGAAAGCATTTTGGGGGGCAAGTTGTGGTACTTTCGTGGTGGTTAATAATTTATTTAAAGCCTGAAACCAATAATTCGTGTTAGATGCAAACCAGATAGATGTCTACTGATTGATTGAAATTGGAATGTATTATAGATTCAAACAATTCTCTACCAACTGATCAAAATTAAAACATATATAGATTCAAACAATTCTCTACCTGTTGATCAAAACTGAAATTATAGATCATTCAGACCATTCATTACCAGTTGATCAAAATTGAAACATATTAAGTTATATTTATATATTATTATTAAGATATATTATATACTATTTTTATTACTATAGGTTTTTATTTTTACTGACAATGATATTTGATAATAATCAGCTCTTAGGGGCGCCATTCATAGCTGAAAGGGTGGGGGCCGCTCCCTCCGCCCGCCCCCCCCTTGGATCCGCCACTGAATACATTATTGTTTATATCAGTACTCTGTCTTTCACACATACACTTAAGAACAAACAAAATGAACATAACGTACACTTAACTTAAAGAGACAGAAATAACTGTATGCTCTGTCAGTCCAAAATGTGTTGGGAAGTGCAATATCTAACAAAGAAAGTGAAACTGAATGCAAACTTAAGAGAACACGTGAGATGGTAGAGTACAGTAATCCCTTCACTATCCGTTGTAATAGAGCCATAGGCATGACCGGAAAGTGGTCTTGTCTGGATAGTGGACCTGAAGCTCCAGCAGCGGTCATTCCTCACCCTAACCTAACCTAACCTAAATCAGAAAACCACGTACCTACCTCCCTACCGGACATCCATAGCACTTATTTAAGACCCCATTCACATAAATAATGGACGCAAAGCCTGAATTAATTGAATTTTAACCAAAAAATTGTTTTTATGAGGTGAGTATGGCAGAGGTGTTAACCAGTTGACTAAATAGTGAATGTATGTAAGAAACATGGCAGTCACTAAGAAAAACACCCTTTCTCACATCTTATGCACTAAAATATGGGATACAAAGCATGAAATAAATAATTTGTTACCAGAAAATGATGGTTTAGAGGTGAGCAAGGCAGAGGTGTTCACCAGTTGACTAGATAGTGAACGTATATAAGAAACATGGCAGGCACTAAGAGAATCACCCTTTCTCACATCTAATGCACTAAAATATGGGTTACAATGCATGAAATAAATAAATTGTTACCAGAAAATGATGGTTTAGAGGTGAGTTAGGCAAATATGTTCACCAGTTGACTAGATAGTGAACGTATGTAAGAGACATGGTAACCACTGAGAAAATCACTTTTTCACAACCTATGCACTGAAACATGGGACACAAACCATGAAGTAAATAAAATGTAACCAGAGAATGAGGATTTAGAAGTGATTATGGAAAATATCTGGCAGTTGACAATGTACTGTACTTACATGTCCGTGGTGGTTGTTTACCCCACCTCTAAAGCTCTGACAGTGGTGAAAATGCTCTTGAAGCATGTACAGTAATCCATTGTTGAACTGCACATAATCCTTAGCACTGTGAATTATGATTGTTTAAATAAAAACTCACGGCAGTTCAGAGACAACTGTCGTTGTGCCGGGAGGGGGAGACGACGGTGGGAATGGAATGTAAACACAGCTGTTTGGCGCCGCTCACCAAATTCAAACTTACGGGTCGAAAAAAATCGGACTCTCTCTCTCTCTCTCTCTCTCTCTCTCTCTCTCTTTTTTTT
>JAGKTI010001312.1:19108-33503 GCA_018397915.1 Birgus latro | reverse complement strand
TACAGTACATCCTTCAACTTTGCGAACTTTAACTTTGCGAATCACCAATTTTGCGAGGGAGTTCGAAGTCATTTATTTTTTTACATTTATGAACTTTGCGAGCGATCACACACTTTGCGAGGTCGAGTGGTGGGAAAGTCGCCTTCCCGCACTACTTTGCCACGCGTAATAGTGACGTCGTGGTTTGCTGGGCGTACTGTGCCTCCTAGTTCGGTGTTCTGCCGCCCCGCCACGTTTGTTTACACCACAGTAGTCGCACCCAAGCCTTGCCCCGCCACCAGTCCCGTACACCACGCCAGTCTTCACATCAGTGTAAATATGCATTTTTTTTCTTTTTTATGTTTCTTACCAATGATGTTTTCATAATAATATTACTGTACAATACATCAGTCCATGTTTGTTTCATTTATCATCATAAAATTAAGAGGTAGAGTCAAGAGAAAGAGTGGGAAAAAGTGCTTACCTTGGGGTGATGTCGACCAATTTACCTTTATTGCATATATTTAATTGTTTAAACTTTGTGAATTTCGATTTTGCGAGGTTTTTTGTTGACCATATTCTCGCAAAATTGGAGGAAGCACTGTATATATATATATATATATATACAGTAGGCACGGAAAGTGTTGACGCCATCTTGAAAAAAGAAAACATTCTTGTTGTTAGCAAGGAGAAACAAATAAATTAACACTCACCATTGAATTTAGTATTTACTGGCATTCCCCTTCACCTTTATTATCTTCTTAAGGCGTCTGGGGAGACTGATGGCGTAGTTTTGCAGAACAGACGGACTAAAACTGCTCCTTAGCTGCAGCCTCAAGTTTAGGCAAAGATGATGTGTCCATACTACGCAGCTGCCGCTTCATGTGCGCCCATAAATTCTCAATGGGATTGATATCTGGACTGTTTCCGGGCCAATCTCGAATAAAGGGAACCTCTCAGTCTGTTAGTCACTGTTTTACTGACTTTGCAACATGTGCAGGGGCAGAATCTTGCATAAATACTCTTTCCTTGGTTTTATCAAAAGAGTCACCTAAAATTTAGGGCTCAGCAAGCATGCCACGGTGTTGACAGGGCCCTTCGTTTTTATGCTGACCTACACAGAGATGGCGTTAACAGGAGGAAGCAGTCTCTAATCTCAAAATTAATGAGAACCCCAAGAGACCCTGCCCCATCGACCAGCCGTCCTGCCACCCTTCCCCAAGCAGCCAGCAATCCTAGCATCCCTAACCTTTTTCATTCTGATGACCCCAGTGACGATTCTGACTTCGAGGGATTCATGAGAGAGGCAGAAAAAACACAGCAAGATGTGGAGTATCTGCCAACAGTGATAGTGATGACTTAGGCCCCGCGGGGCGACAGTAGCCAAGCCTCGCCCCGCCACCAGTCCCGTACACCAAGCCAATCTTCACATCAGTGTAAATGCATTTTTTTTAAAATGTTTCTTACCTTTGATGTTTTCTCATTAATATCACTGTACAGTACATCAGTTCGTGTTTGTTTCATTTATCATCGTAAAATTAAGAGGTAGAGTCGAGAGAAAGAGTGGGAAAAAGTGCTTACCTTGGGGTGATGTCGACCAATTTGCCTTTATTTCATATATTTAATTGTTTGAATTTTGCGAATTTTGATTTTGCGAGGTTTTTTGTCGACCATATTCTCACAAAATTGGAGGAAGCACTGTATTTGCCAAAGTTCAAACATTCAAATTACGCACCAAAAAATAGGTGGGGTATTCCCGTGCCTCTTTAGGCCTTCCTATATCATTTGTATACCCAACAGAAGCTTTTTGGCTCGAATAGCTTAGTTACCAATGAAGAAAACGAAGGTCTCCTACCTCAACGCAATGAGTGTCAGAGGCGGCCGATAAAGTCTGTGGGCATTACTCCGACGTTTTCAGCCCTTGGTCAGGGAGAATCGACCTCAAAATCGACCTAAATGGCTTCTGTGAGTACTTTTATGGCTGTTCTCCATGTTTTTTCATTGTTTCTAACCTATCTAGCCAAAAAAAAACAAAAACGAAAATTGGCTGGCACCATGACTCCATGAGGGTCCAAAGTTTGCTGGCACCATGACTCCATGAGGGTCCAAAGTTTGCTGGCACTCGGCGGGTTAATAAGTGATTTTTTATTTACTGTTGACTTGTAATGAAAGAAATTGTTTCAAAAGGCTGAGTAGAATAAGGGTTTCTTATACTCATCATTGTTCATATTGTATATTACTTAAGTTGTTCATCCCTATGTCATAGAGGTATAAAATTACATCCCATAACAAAGGTTATTAAGTGTGCAACAGATGGTACAAAATGAAGAACTGATGTTAGAAAAAGGCAGGAGCTCAAAAGTTGATAATTTATAAATAAATTCGAGTTTGGCAATCAGATGTACAGTGGTGAATGTGGTGAGGGCAATAATTGTTTCAGAATTCATGAGAAATGTTAATTGGAAAGGTTTAAGGGGATTATCCTCTTATTAACGATTATTCTTTGATAATAGACCTAGCTTAGCCAAATTTTTACACACGATACAGGATGTAAAATGAAGACTTTTGAGTGCTTCTTTTTTGTAATTGGTCAATTAGAAATAGAATTAGAGGCAATAATTATATTATCATGACTTATTTTTTACCCATTTTTGAATCCCTACTCCTCAAAAACTGTTGGGACTATAATAATCGTTTAGGTTGTGTTTGAAAGGGCATGTAAATGTAGATTATTGTAATAGGTCAGATTTTTTTCTAACTTCAGGTTTTGAAGTTACAGTCTGCTATATATCCTTGACCTGTGCAACCCCATTTTTATTTTTTATTTTTTTTTATTTTTTTTAGATGTCCATAACATTGAAACTATAAAAGTTGGGAGTATTATTACCTATTACAATAATCTACTTCTCATGCCCTTCCAAGCGAGACCTAAATGATTATTATAGGCCGTATAGTTTTGGAGGAGTAGGGATCCAAAGTTTAAAAAGTTACGTTTTGAGGAAAACGCATTCAAAGTTACGGAAGCGAGTTTTTTTTGCATTATTTTGAGTCTGATGGTTGTCATTCGGGCACCTGGTTGCCGCTTACTGGTAAAATCCCCCAAATTCAACATGTCTTATGAAATATTGAGCTCAGAATTATATCAGTAAGATATACAAAGGGTATCATGGGTTGCCACTCCCACTCGCTGTTGCGATGTTTTATCTGCAATAAAACACTCCCTCTGGTCTCTCTCAGTAAGCTGAAAGGTATTCTTGAACAGTTCCCTCCATTTAGCCAAAGTAGATGTGGAGAGCACCTCTGAGGTAGAAGACCATGAGGTAGACTGTGAAGGTGAAGGTGATGGTGAGGTAGACAGGGAGGTAGACTAATCTGAGAAGCTTGATTGTGATGCAGAATGTTGTAGTGGGGTTGTAGTCTGTGAGGTAGACTGTGAAGGTGAAGGTTGTGACGAGGTAGAGTGTGAAGTTGACTGTCATGGTGAGGTAGGTGACGTGCAGGAGAGATGGGTGCGGTCAGAGACTGGTGTTGCCACACTTTTTGCTTGGATTGTTCGTAATATTCTCCTTCCTTTGGAACCTCTACTTTTTTCCTTATCCATGCCTTTCTTCTGGGCATCTTGAATGCAAGAAATAAAGTGCCTGGGATGGAGGATAAGGGAGAGATGCCGTGAGGAGTGCACAGTGTACCTCCCCTTTTCAGTCTTGACAAGCACTGAGGGATGGTATGTGTGCCTTGCCAGTCCTCCTTTCCACCAACACATGAGGTGCCAGTGAATGCTTTCATATTTCTCTTTTAGTTATATATTCTAAGAAAAAATGCAATTTTATACGATTCTTTCATTATGGAGATGATGACAGGCATCATCCTCTCTACACATGACACGCTGGCATCAGTTTGCATATGCGGTAACATGTAATCGTTTCGTTTCGTTTTGTTTTTGAAGGCTGCAACATGCTTGCATGCCTCGGCCTTTTTGGATTGGAGCGTGTAGCATTTTATGACCGGATGCCCTTCCTGATGTCTACCAATGACCCTTGGGTGGATTCGATCCTCCGACCCTACGGCCAGAGCAGAGCGCTCTAACCCACTGAGCCACGGCTGCTGTAGTATAAAGATCGATTTTAAGCTCAGGTGATATTCTTTGATAATTTAGGAATGCTTCTACACACAGAGTGGGAAATCTAAAGATGATCAGATTTTTTACCCAAATAAGTGGATAGTCCCCTTAAGAAAATACCACGCAGTAAACTGGAAAACGAAAGATGACAGTTGGTTTAAATTGGTTGCTTCCACCAACAGACCTACAGTGTTGAGGAATGTGTAGCATGTGCCATAAAGTCTTTTTATATTGACCTGTACTGGCAGATTGCAAGCAGGTGTTATGATTTTTTTGACACTGTGTGTGAACAAAATAACTCAGACAGTTTATGTCAAATTTTAACCAAACTTGGTGGAAGTGTTGAGGGTTATCTAAGGGATTGACTATTCTTTTTTGGGAATAAGAGGTCATAATACAAAGTCAACATTTTACATCGCTAGATCAGCTTAAGCAGTTTTTGTCCAGTTTAGACCAGACTTAGTGGAAGAATTGAAGGTAAAGCAAGAACAAAGTAGTTCAGGTCAGTCAGAGGTCAAGCTCACAGAGCACGGTTAGAGTTTGATCTGTGTGTCTGTTTGTGAACTGATAACTAAATCAGTTATGATTCAGTTTAGCCCAGACTTTGAGGGCTGAGTATTGGCTAAAGGATTGACCAGTTGCTTTTGATAACAGTAGGTCAAAGGTCACACCATATGGTAAGGTGAAGTTAAAAAATTTTCTTCCAGTTTAGATAAAATTTTGTGGATTGGTTCAAGGTAAAAAAAAAGTGTAAAGAAATTTGATTTTGAGAATAGCCAGAGGGAAAAGTGATGGGGGAAGGTTAACTCAAATGGTTTTTGTACGATTTCGGGGAAACCTGGTTGAAAGATTAGAGGGTTAGGGGAAAGAATATAGAAATTCAAATTTGAAAGAATTTTATTGAAGATCAGGTCACATGGCAGTTTCAAATGTTCAGTGTTAAGAGCTGTTATTGGGCACAGGTGTTGCACTAAGTGCTCCCTTTTTATAGTATTTTTTATATTATTTATCTGTGTGTTTCTTTGTTTTTCAGACGGAACCAATGCAGCTGTTTTACCGTATATATGAGAGAGCCAGTAAAAAGATTAAGTTGGACCTGGAATTGTCAGCTTCTGAACTAAATGTATCTGAAGAAATGCCAAAATTGGAGCCTAGTGTTGGGGAGCTCACCAGTGCATTTTATGGTCAGTCGGATTCCAACAGCAGCATGTCAGACTGTAGAAGTGCTCCTCTTTTGCAGGCTGTTGGGCCTTTGCCTTATCATCCATCTTCTGAGTCTAAAACAGAGAAAATTCAGCTTCCCAAGAGTCCACCCACAAATATTGATGTGAGTCCACAGCTTTGTCTGCCAACAGTGACTAACTCCAGTACTGAAAAGCTGTCTTTGAACACGCTAGATAATAAAGGTCATGAAGTGAATGGACAGTGTAAAGTGTTTTCAGGAGTATTACAGAGTAATGTAAGTGCTGTTAGTCAGGAAGTAGAGGCGGGAGTAAGTCAGACACATGCTGTTGATTCTCTGGTAACATACCCTCAGCCCTGTACAGCATCAAGTGACTCTCTCAATGTTGGAGTTGCATTTGTGCCTGGAAATTTGGGATGCATCAATCCCAGTGGTGTTGCCTGTGCAATAGTTCCAAGTGGTGGTTGTGCTCCAATAACTGGGGAATGTGTGCCCAGCAATGTAAATTTGCCTGTGTTTTGTAATGCTGCTGTTCAAAGCCAGTTACATAGTGGTGGGGATCTGCATATTAGTAAATGGATTTCTTCTGAACCTCCAGTAGAACCAGGGAAAAGTGTGACTTCACAAGTGCCTACAGACATAAAATCCCTGGAAAAAGACAACGCTAGGAAGGATGATGATGAAGGTGAAGAAGTTCAACTCAAAATAAGCGAGTCAGGAGTTATGAGTGTGTGTGGTAAGGACACAACTGTTGAAAGAGTGATAAACTCTCTTGAGTCAGAAGCATGTGAGCTGTTGTCAAAGATTGAAAGTGGGTCTCTTGGTGATGACTTCCCACCTGCTACAAAAGAGAAAATATCTCAGAAAAGAAGTGATACCAATGCATTGAATGAAAGTAAAGAAATGAATACAAAGAGTACTTTAGCGGATGAAGTAAATAGTAAGGAAGGAAATAAAAATGATTCAAAGGGAAAGAAAGGTAAAGCATCTGATAAGGTAGAGAAGACTGCAGTTTCAAATTCTTCCTGCTCAAAATTAGTAAATCAGACCCCAGAGAACACTGCAGGTAATACTGTAATAGATGGAGATAAAATACTTGGTGATGTACCAGAAAGTAATGGTGATCTTAAGACTAATAATTGTGAAACAGCTGGAGTGGAGGATACTGCAAAAGTTGATAATCAAAGGTTGTGTATGAAAAGCCAGAATGAACTTGTGAGTGTAATGGAAACAAAAGATGTTGACAATAAAACCTCTCGATCCAGTCACATCCCAGCCAGTTTGACCGCTGCAAGTATGGCTAATCTCAATAAGCCACATTTTAAAGCTAGCCAGGGTAAAATAACGGCTGGAGATGAAAGGCTTGGGGAACAAAAGTCCAACATTGTTGGTAGTACAAATAATTCAAGAAAAGAGAATAAGCAAGACATGGCAGGAAAAGTATCTAATAGTAGCATTAGGAAATCTTCCCAACCGTATGGCTATAAAACTCTCAAAACTCCTCCCAAAAGTTGGAATCCCACAATTTCTAGGGAACAGTTAGCTCTGGGTGCAGGAAAATCTTCTATTGGCAAGGGAAGTAAAGATCTGCCACGGACAAATAAAATATTCAAGGCTCGTAATGCCCCTCGATGTCCTCCTGACAGTTTCTCCTCAGATGCAAAACCTGTTGGTGTGCTTTCTGTAGCAAATGAGAACAGTGAGTCTCAGAAGCCTGATGTTTCAGTAAAACAGGAGTCTAAAATTTTAGTTCCTTTGCAGCAAAAGAAGACTGATGATATTGCATCTAGTACTTGTACTCATTTAAGTTCAACATCGTCCCCTTCTTCCATTCAAGCTACAAGTCGAACAGTTAATAACACCACAGGGTTAAGTACAGGATCAGGGTGTTCCCAGTCTAATGACAATAAATATAGTAACAGTTTGATTAAAATTGAACCAGATTCTAATGCCAGTCATTCTGCGTCAAAAGTTGAAGATGTGAAAGTACACACAAGTAAGGCAGGCTCAGTTTCACATCAATCATTAACTAGTGAATCGAAGGAAAGTACAAAATGTAGTTCAAAAATTGTTGATAATTGTAGCAGTGTTCAAGAAACAAACACCTCAGTTAATAAAAGTATTCCAAATGGGAGATCTTCAAGTAGTAATGGCAAAACAAATAAGTCCCCCAAAGTTTCATGTGCATTATCAGCTGGTTCCAAACCCGAAGCTAGTCTGATGACTATCCCAAAGTCAAATATTAAGCCAAGTTGTGCAACAGCTGAGGCAGTTGCAGTTAGTGTTCCCTGTTTTTTGCCTAGTAGTGCAAATTTGAATCAGTTGAGTTTAACTGTGTCATCAGCTGTGACATCTTGTCTTAATCAGGTTAAGGTAGATACAGTAAATACTCTAACTGGCACCACTCCAACTCTCCATCCACAGCAACATTTTGCCATAAATTCGCCTACAGTTGGTATTGGTATAATTCCGTCTTGCACCCTGCCATTGCCTTACTATACCAATTCTTCCTTGGGTTATCCAACTTATCCATACTTGTACCAGGGAACAGAGACAATAGGCCTTATTCCTCCTCACACTCCTGCATCATTTATCCCATCATTTCCTGCATGTCTGACACCTCGATCCCCCCTCAGCCCACGAAGCATCGGAGGAACAAAGGTTGTACAAGATTTACAGTCTGGCTTCCTCCCCATGGTGCCACTGGTGTCTCAGGTTCCAACTCAAACCATGTCACCCCAGCCCATGACACCACCTTCTCCTCGCACCCCAACCTCTGCACAGTCTCCATTGCCATACCCTTCACATTCACCTCGACCATCGTGTACTAGTCACCCCTCAAGACCTCTCACTCCCCTTTCCCCTTTAACATCCCATTCTCCTCTCACTTCCCACTCACCCATCTCATCTCACTCCCCCAAACCACCATCATCAGTTCTCTCTTCAAGAACTCATACTCAGTCTCCTAAGCAGTTCTCTGCAATCCAGCCAGTGGTGTCACAGTCCCAAAAGTCTAATCTGAATATTGCTGCTCCCCAGTTGCATTTAATAAATGTATCCTCACAACCTGAAAAGTGCACTGGTACTTTAGCACCTCAGAGCACAGTGACAGCTACAGAATCCAGTTCTCATTCACATATCAGTTCACCATCAGCACCCCATTCTCAAAATGCCTTTTACCAGCTTAATTCATATTCACAAATGACCCAATCACATACATCTATCACAAAGGTTTCTTGTAATTCTGTTAATGCATCAAAATCCATGGTTCATCAGTCATCTAAATCTTTAATCAACAGTCAGTCTGGACAGTGTATTTTGCAAACATCACCAGCAACTAGTTTCCAAACTTCTTCACTCCCATGTCAGTCACAGAAGTGTTTAAAAGTTCAAACATCACAATTCTCTAAATCGTTAAATTCCCCTTCATGTACGGGTCATCAGACTACTGCTAGTAGTAGATTACCTCAGCCCACTGTACCTCAGTCTTCATGTCAGAGCTTTGCTTCATCTAACAATGAGCTGAGAGTAACTGCTAGCAGTAAAGATCATGCAGGTGTGCTAGAAGCCAGCAGTAGCATGTCAAGTAACTATTCATTTAGTCCCACCATGTCAAGTGTGGCAGGTACTGTACCCAGAACTTTAGCTTCATTCCCATTATCATCCATAGCACAAGTCAGCACCCCTGCTTTTCAAGGCCCAGTTACTCCACAAACTGTTTCCCAAGATAATAATGTTACCCTTCTTGGAGTGCCTACCTCTCTTCCAAGCACCTGTAATACAGGTCACTCAGAGAGGAAGGTTACTATACCTAATAGTTTAACAACCACATCTGCCACAGGCAGAAGTAATACTGTCCTCTCTTCATCTGACAGTTCGTCATTACTATCGTCTTCACACCCAGTTGTGTCAAGTTGTGCATTAAGTGTACATAATTCATCCATTCCTCTACTCTCAACTTTTCCTTCATGCACAGTTAGTAGTACTTCAACTTCCATTAGTGATGTACCCTTATCTTCTCATAATTGTGGTTCATTGCAGACATCACAACCAGGTTCTGCAAGAACTGAAGCAACTTTAAACACACATTTAAGTTATGCACCAAGTAAATCAGGAGGAGTAGAGAAAAGTGACTACAGCAGTGTAATGCCTGGTAAAAAAACTGTTTCAGCAGGAGGCATACAAATCCCATGTCACTCTAGTATGAGCTGTGCTGCTCTTTCAATGCCCATGAATACAACAGCTGCTGTGAAAGAGCCGATTTGTACAACTGATGTATTGGTGCCCATTAGTAAACCAGTTGTGACAACTGATCCATCAGTTACTACAGTTGGTTCAGCAACAGCCTACAGTTTCACAGCTTGTACGGTGCCTGCTAATACTACATCAGCATTTAATACCCCTGTCAGTGCTGTATTTGCGAGTGCCAGCAATGTATTCTGCACCACAGCCAGTGTAACTGTACCAGAGATGACTAAATCAGTTGACACTGTTACTTTTAGCAGTTCATGTGCATCTTTAGTATTTAAAAGCACCACGGTGAGTTCAGGTACTTTGTCAGTAAGTGCAGAGAGTACTGCAGCACACTCAGTATGTACTGATGTACCAAAGCCTGTAGGAAAAAGTGCTACAAGTATAGCTAATCTAGAAAAATGTGTCAGCTCTGCTGATGTATCTGGAAGTACGTCAGCTCTTTCTACTGTAATGTCAGTTAGTAAAGATAAGGTTGCAGTGCTGGGAACTGACAAGTTTATTACTTCTAATTTTAGTACAGACCTTACATTACCTATCCCAAACTCCTCATCAGAATCTTCCCCCTCTGTCAGTAGTAGTGTAGGATTGTCTTTTGGCAGTACATCTGCTACTGCTGTATCCCAAAACAATTATATTTCTACCACTCGTAGTACAGCAGGAGGAAATTCAGTGGTGACTGTAAAGGAGAGAGGTGGCTCTGAGCCACTGCCAAGTGCCTGTACCCCTGTCTGTGATGTGATGCATGTGATTGATGCCAAACAGCAGTGTGCTGAACCAGATGTCAGCTGTGGTGGTGGTCCCAAGCCATGCCTCAAGAGTTAAATATTGCACAGTTATGGCACCAGTAATCCTGGATGCCAGATATGTACTGATACCTGTTTGTAAGTTTAAGAGAGTTTTAAATGTACTTTGCCTACCATCTCTTGTACAGTAATTTTTATTTTGCAGGTATTGTTTCCATGTGTTATAAACACAGTCACTTTTGAAGTGGTATATAGACACATATTTTTATCTTTTCAGTATATGATGCCTTCATGTTTGTCATTTTGGTTTATTTTGAGATTGCATGGATATATATATACTGTAGTTTCAGTCATAGACATGTAATGTGCTTTTTCATATCAAGTAATGTTCTCACTGACCTGCTTCTGAAAATAAGTTTTTTCCCATTATATGTGGGATTTAACTCATTGAAGCAAATGGATAACTCCTGTAATTCCAGAAGTTAAACATATATTTCTATTCTAAGAAATCTTTCATTGCTGTATATACAGTACCTGTGTATGTTCTCTTTTCTTTACAAAAGAGTAAGCTATCTTTGTAACCATAATGAAATGCTTTACTTAGGTATGAGTGAACCTTTCAACAGTTAGCTGATTCAGATACTTAAGAATTATGATGGCTGATCAAGAAAAATTTGTCAGTTCATGGAAGAAAGTGTCATGGGAATGTCATCTTGAAAGGATATTGGAAGATTTAGCTGCAGTTTCAGATCTGGTACTTGTTCTTCAAGGATGTATTGTGGTACCATTTCTTTGAGTAAGAAAGGATGTGCTTTAGTACAATGCTAGTTACTGAGGAAGTTTTAGTTTTCTTGCACTTTTCAGTATATGAACTTTGTGAAGTGACTCACTAGAGTGTCATGGTTCAGAATGCTCTTGTAACACCTTTTCTTCTTAAGTAAATGCTCTGGAATTGTGAATACCGTGAACCAACTTAAGCTTTAACACAGAGTGGCTGTGTTCTCTCACAATTGTGATTATACTTGAGGTTAATTCATGCTTTAGAGTTGAATAACCTTGTAGTTTTGTAGAATAATTTAAAATCAAAGGTGGGAAAAGGTTTATGAATCTATATTAGCATCTATAAAAAAAATAAAAAAAAAATAAAGAAAATAAAAAAAAAGGGGAAGGAAAGAAGAAGAAAATGTTTTCTAAAATCAAGCTTGCATTCTCTGCTCCTAGGAATTTCATACATCTGTTCCCACCTTATCGCTGACTAGATGTGATCCATTGTGTAGCATCATGAGCTAAATTTTTATTTTTACAGAAATAGACAGTGATATTGTTGTAGTTACATGGGAAACACTATGTGAATGCCATCCTGTTTATAATTGATAGGGTACTGATATTAGTGTTGAAAAATGCAAGTGTAGTGTGAGCAGCCAAGATATCAATATGCTGTAATGTATTTTGCATGTTTGTGGTTGCTGGAAATTATTTGTTTTTATATTGCATGATACCTTTCTTCATGACAGGGATTCTTCGTAGGTGAAAATACTGTACAGTGTGACGTTGAATTGCCTAATACCTTTATAGTTTATTGCCAGCTTGTGATTACGATTATAATTTAACCCTTTCCGCAAAGGGATGTACTTTGCGTTTTATACTTGCTCCTTCCAGATAATTTAATTCATCTTAGGGAACACCTTTTGTTGTGGAGGGAGTCAGTGGAAGCTGTGTATAACCCTGTTGTTCAAAACCTTGTTCCTAAGCTGAATTAAAATATTTTGAATGATGCGAGACTGAAATAATGCATCATGGGAGTGAAGAGGTTAATCAGTTTAATAGTAAACTACAGTGATAATTTTAATTCAATACTTTGCTGTTTCTTCCTTACATAGAATTTTCTTTTATTTGTTTTTTTTTTTTTTTTTTTTTTTTTTAGTGCCTGATTAATTGAATATGACTGTTTCACATACACTTCACCATAATTGTAAACCATGATTTTCTGTCTTTGTAAAATACCGCATGCATTTTTTATGTAGAGCAGTAACTGCAGGTATATACTGTATATGAATTATGTAAATATCAGAATTTGTTAATGGACATTTTGGATGCAGTGCCAAAATGATATAGTGACAAAAGATAACACAGTATGCAAGACAGATTCAAAGCTAACAGAAATGACATCACAAAGGATTGATTTCTTTGAAGGCAGTGGAGCAAGAAAAATACAGTAATTCCTTGTTTAACACATTTTCACGTAAAATATATATATTTTTTTTAACTACAGTATATATTGATACAGCTTACACAAGCATGTTACATAATGTATAACTTGTTTAGCAGTTTATACATACAGGGTATGTGTGAGTGGGTGTGATGGTGGAAGGAGTGATAGGTCAAGAAGAAGGTGGATAAGATAGAGTACTGTAAATTAGTGTGTGAGCAACTGAAGTTTGGAGGTTGATGGGGCTAGGGAGCTGACAAGGGATTGAACTGGTTGGATGAATTTTGTATGGAGGAGTACATGACAAGAGTAGCACTTAGCACTTTTTAAGTCATCATGTTGACTCTGATGGGTAGTAAGAAGTGCATGTATGTGAAAGATTATGCCTGTGTGGTGGAGTCAGAATTCTTGGGATTAGAGTTATGAATGAATGAGTATGTGGCTCATTTTGTTTGAGCATGCTGTTGATTTGTATTTGCTCTTATCATTGTTGTTCCTTTTCCTTGCTTTTTGGGCTCTACCTCACCCCACCTGTGGGTGGGAAAGCAGTAGGGTGATGATAGTGATAATGATGATGATGATAAATACCATACTCATAGACACATCCAGTTTACTCATAGACACATCCAGTTTACTCATAGACACATCCAGTCATAATGTTAAATACATTTAACATTTTTTTCCAGCCTTAGATATGGTATTTTACTAATTGACAAGGTATTCATTATTGGTGTAACATAACCCTCACTGTAAGTGATTTACACTTACTTGGGTATAGGTATTTTTCAGGAACATATCTTTAGTGATAAGTGAGAAATTACTGTATCGTACTGATGTGAGCGGTTAGCATTGTACCATTACCAGAAGTTTTCCGAATATATGTGCTCTGTAGTGAGATTGCTCATCATTTTACTCGGTTAAATATTTGAAGATGAAAGTCATTTATTTGTGATTTTTAAGCATGTTTGTCCATAGAAAGAGGCTTTCCTTATTGGTAGATTTTTTTCTTTCTTTCTTCAAAGCCCCCCCCTGCCCCCCCCTTTTTTTAAAGCTCCCCTTGAGATATTCTGATTGCAGCATTAAATATATTCCAGTGTATGCTGAAATAGGCAGTCCTTGTTATAAATCAGGAATGTGTTAAAAAGTATTACTGTACACTTTCCTTAAAATGGGAAAATCTTGTAAAGCTGTTTTTATTGGTAGTACTGTTGTGAAACTTTAATGGCAATATTTTTGTAGTTTAAAGCAGACATCAGTAATACAGAATATCATAAAAGGGGCCATATAACAAGGACTCATTGTGGTTATTTTCATCTGAAATGATCTGTGCTTGTAGTTCTGTATTCCAGTAGCATATCTTGGCAACAAAGCTCTCTTGCACAGTTCTGGAGTATTGGTCCAATGTCTGATTTTAACAGCAAAGCTGTTTTGTATAGGTGCTGTGCAGTTTTCGTTTTTGTCATGAGGTTTGGATCATTAAGTTTGTTCAGTATAGTATACAGTGTGATACCATAAGCAATTCATACATAGTACCATACAGTGCATTTTTTTTTTTTTTTTTTTAGTTGCATGCATTAATGTACTTGTATACATTTTTGCATATTGATATTGTGTAAATTAAAGTATTTATTAATTCTGATCCAGTTGGATACAGTGACAACTATACTGTAGGAACCCCCCTTCTTAGTGCTAAAGTGGGTCCTGCCTTACAGTGAATAAAATTGACTGGTGGTAGCAAGATAATAATGTAAATGGCCATACTGAAAGGATGTACAGGTATAAAGATTGTTTCTTCTGTTTTCACTGTGAGAGATCCTTAACCCTTTCAGTCCACTGATGTATTTTATTTTTACTTGATTTCTCCACACAGCTTTTAGAGTTGGATGGGTCTTACATGTATTTCATTA
>JAGKTI010001312.1:0-18777 GCA_018397915.1 Birgus latro | reverse complement strand
TGCCCTATAGGAGACTATTGTGGAAGTTGAGGACCTTTGGAGGGGTGCATGGGAAACTATTAAAGTGGATGGGAGATTATTTGATAGGAAGGCAGATGAGAACAGTAATAAGAGACAAGTTTTCACAATGGAGAAAAGTGACTAGTGGAGTACCCCAGGGCTCTGTCCTGGCCCCAGTAATGTTTCTGATATATGTAAATGATTTGCCAGAGGGTTTGATTAGTTACATGAGTATGTTTGCAGATGATGGTAAAATTATGAAACATAGTAAATGTATTGATAGTTGTAAAGAACTGCAAGAGGACTTGGACAAACTACACAGCTGGAGCCAGACTTGGAAAATGGACTTTAATGCCAAGAAGTGTCATGTATTAGAAATGGGAATAAGTGAAAGAAGACCACACTGGACATATAAAATGGGCAATGAGATGATCAGTAAAAGAAAGGATGAGAAAGACTTGGGAGTGATTATTCGGGATGACTTGTCACCAGAAAAGCATATAAACAAAATCATTGGGGGAACTTATAGATTACTGACCAACACGAGAGTGGCTTTTAATTATACGGATGAGGAAATGTTGAAGGAGTTGATAGTGACCATGATAAGACCAAGACTAGTGTATGCAGCGGTGGTATGGTCACCTCATATGAAGAAGCATATTGATAAACTAGAGAGGGTTCAACGGATGGCAGCAAAGATGATACCACGTTTAAGGGAACTCACCTACGAGGAGAGAGTGGAAAAACTGAAGTTACCAACACTGCGCGAGAGAAGGGAAAGAGGTGACTTGATCACGATATTTAGAAATGTAAGAGAATTGGAAAGGATGGATAGAGGGGATCTTTTTGTGTTGGATGATGGAAGAACAAGAGGTCATGGCTTCAAGTTGAGGAAAAGTAGATGTCTTAATGATCTTAAAAGGTTCAGTTTCCCGAACAGAAGCATAAGTATTTGGAATGACTTAGACGAAGAGGTGGTGCAGGCGAAAAACATTCATGTATTTAAAACTAGATTAGATGAATGTAGATATGGAGACAGGACAACTCGAGCTTAGCTCACCCCCTGTATACTACAAATAGGTAAATACACACACACACACACACACACACACACACACCCACACACACACACACACACACACACACACACACACACATCTTATTCAGTTAATGGTACTGAATCACTTACTTAGATATCCATCTCCTGTATTTGCATGCAAACTTCACTTCTATCATATAGACTCTGTACACCATTTATGTTTTTCCTTCCCACCATTTATATGTACTGTAACACCTTCCATAATTTTTCCCTCTCCATCTGGTTTTTTATTTTCCATATCTGTAAATGCCATATGTTCAGTACCCTCATTTGTATAGGCATTCTGCTGTTATCTCTTACAGCAAATATTTGATCCCACACCACTCACCCTGTTCATCACTAATCAGACATTCAAAAATCTTCTTATCTTTTCTGTTATTATTCATCCAGATTAGTTCCTTTAATAGTCAGCTGATTTATTCCATGATATTTTTTGCACTTACTTTGGGTACCTTTACTTTTTGAACAGTCAGGTACTGATTTCTTTCTCTCATCCAAGTATCTTTCCATTAACAGTAGACAAACTTATTCCATGATATATGTTTTCATAACACTCACTTTGATCACCTTAGCTTATTATAGAATGGCACTGTCACAATTCTCTTTCACTTCTCTGGTACAGCTTCACTTATCCAGGCCTTATTGCATTTTCTTTTCACTCCACTGCATGATTTCTGTTGCTTCAACCTTTAATGCTCCACCATAGGCATAGGATCCTGAGGCTTGGCTACTCATTATGGATGTTTAAGGTTGAATGTGTGGCATTTTGTAAGCAATAAACCCCAACAACCCCTCCAGTTTAAAACCTTATGGTGATGACATCAGAAGTGACCCTACCCCTACACCAGTGGTTTCTCTCCAGATATACTTCTTTTACATATCAGAAACTGTTCTGTTTATGGTGTTTCAACTACTTCACATTTTTTTTCAAGTTCATGACATTACCATATGGTGTAGATAATAAACCACATTGATAAAAACTGCATTTAAAAAGTTTGCCATACAATATTCACTTGTTTTGACGCATGTGATTGGGCCTGTTTTTTGTTCATATTTTTATTTGGATGGGAATATTCTTATTTAGGTGGGAATAGGAGTTTGGATGACATTGATAATGTTATTTCCAGTAAGTATCAGTCACTTACTCAAAATAGAGCTCGGAAACAAAGCTGCATTCCATAATTGATCAGGAGAAGCAGTATTTAAGTATTCAAAATTCATGGTATTCAATAGACCTCAGGGATAGACTTTAATGGATGCACTTCTTTGTTATGGTATCCAAGTACAGTATATTCTTGGGAGTTTTAGCTTATTTAAATCTTTAATATTTGTTCATCAATGAATTTTTATTTTTTTACTCGTGGCCAACTGACAGTATCTTGCATTTTTTTTTCCATGGATGTCGCTATACAGACACTGAACAGATTCATGGGATATGACACAGACATAACCCCTAGTATCAAGAGTGGATCCAAATGGTTGCTGGTAGTGGGAGACTACTGCTCCAGCTTCCCCCACTACCCTGTGAGCTAAGATTGAGAAGCATTTGAAATTTTGTGCAAGAAAGTGACAATATACAGTATAAATGATAATTTCTTTTTGTGTGTTCCAGTTGACATTATGTACATTAGATCACCAAACAGACTTGTTTGTTCTAAAATCAGCGCTGCTCAAACAAAATATTCTTATGGAAAATATGTTTGGTAGTGTGCAGTATGTACGGTATGTATGTTTGTACTGTATTGGCTGGGGGTGGCTTGAACTTCAATGTTTTATCAATGGGCAGCTCTGTTAGACATGTTAAATCTCATTTTGTGGGTCCTTTAATAAAGGCACCTGACCTGTAGGACTGAAAACAGTTGTTAAAGCTAATTAAGTAAGAGGGTTTTTATTGAAAGTGATTATGTTGTTTGTCATGATATGATATGAAAAATTAGCAGAAAGAGTTGAGCAACTGGAGGATAGTTTGGAATATGTTATATATCAGCATAAGAAAAATAAATAAAACAAAAGCACAATATTGCTTGGGTATAGTGTACATTGTATACTCTGGAGAGCCTTATGGCCTCATGGCCTCTGTGGCTTAAGGTTGAGCATGGTAACTTGTGGTTTGGCAGAGAACTTGTGTGAATAAGTTTGAAGCAGAAAAGCCTAACACATCACTGATCTGTAATGTTTTTTTTATCCCTTTCACCCTAAGGGGTCTTTGAAGCTGAATTATCTGTCATTAACTAGAATAAAATACACAGTACATCCTCATGGTGAAGGTGTTACTGAGCACAGTGTGAAGGGAGCAAACAAAAACATTCTGTCTGAGAATGCATTCTGATTACAACTCTCACTTACACCAACTTCCCACTCTCCTTCCTGGGTAAAACATATATCCACTCTTTGCTGATTCATTCTAACAGTTATATGTAAGGAAAATCTTTGAGCTCTTTATTGAAGCTCACTTCCAGGTAACGGTTTGTCATATGACACAGTATGTATTGTTCTTGATATGCTCGTTAAATTATGTGTGGTAGATATTTGACTTAGCTATTGTTTGCCATTACTGATTTTAGTGGGGTGGTACTCAAGAGCAGGAGAAAGAAACCTTTTTCACAAGTATTCAGTCTCTCAGCTGTTGTATATAACTGTTTACACCAAAGCAGGGTTAAAATATCCACAATCAGCCCCCATTGATTGCTGCATTTTACCTCGATTGCTTCATGCCTTGCATGTTACAAATAATTTCAAGCAAGTTATATACCCATAAACCACTTCCTTCCAGATTGTTCATTTATAATGTATACCCCCCCCACTCTTTTTGTTTGCTCTGACCTCTATGATTCTTAATTTCTTTCATGTTATCCTTCCATTTCTTTGACCTTTCTCTTTCCTGTAATCTTTCTAGTGTTTTATTTTGTGTTTGAATGTAAAGATTGTTTTCATTATCAAAGTTTAAATTATTTTACCTACTCATTATTGTACTACAGACTTTATGCAGTATCTTATTGCAGTACAGTTTTTTTTATCAGTGGTATTTTCCCTTTACAGCTTATAATTCTTAGAAACTCCTGATTTGATAAAGCACCATCACTATACTGTAATACCCAGTTTATGCTCATTCACAAGAAAAGAGTCCAGAAATGTGAATTAAACATTGTGGCAGTACTGTAACTGTTATGCTTACCTTCAGGATCACTCATATTCATGTATTGGACTGGATTGTATCTGATGTATGGATTGAAACAAATATAAAATTTGGGAGCTCTTGTGATAGGTCGTTATTTACTGTAGTTTCCCTGTCTGATGAAGCATCAGTGTACTTTGATGAGAAAAATAGCGGAATATAAAAAAGTTGAAATTTCTGGTGATCTTTAACAAGCAGTACAGTGAAATGGTTCTAATCTCGTTCATCATCATCATCATCATCATCATCATCATCATCATCATCATCATCATTTTTCTTCGTCCTGTTCCCATAATCAAACTGGAGTTGGACGTGCAATGGCTTTTCTCCACTGTTTCCTATCCTGGATTGAATCTTCTCCAATACCCAGTCTTTCCATATCTTGCATTACAACACTTTTCCAGGTCTTCTTAGGTCTTCCTGGCAGTCGACGTCCCACCACTTCCAGTTCCTCTGCTATTCTCACACAGCTTCCTTCCTCACTCCTCCTCACGTGACCAAACCATCTAAGTCGCTTCTGCCTCAAGATGATATCGAGATCCTTCACCCCGCATCTTCTGGCTACCTCCTTGCTCAAAACTCTATCCTCCCATCTCGCTCCCACCATGTATCTTAACATTCTACGATCAGTACTCCTCAGAACATTCATCAGTCTATCTGTCAAAGCCCATGCTTCAGCACCATATATCAATACTGGTCTAATGCAGTCCTCATATATTTTACTCCTATGTCTCAGTGATATGTGTTTGTTGACCAGTAGTCTAGCTATTTCCTTCCACTTTAACCATGCTGACGCCACTCTTGTTCTGACTGATCTCCCCACCCCTGCTTCGCAGTCCAATATATCTCCTAGATAGCAGAACTGCTGCACTTCCTGTAGTGTGCCCCCATTCACCTCTAGCACATCCTCTGCTTCATCTCCCTCCACCTCTCTTCTTATGCAGGCTGGGCAGCAGAAATTTTGCACTCCTCTCAAATTCTGCAGACCTGAACACTTTCTATGGCACCACTTATTACACTCCATGCACAACACTGAGTTCACTCCTACTCCTCTGCCACAGCATCCACATGGCCATTTTCCTGACTGAATTCTTTCTACTGGTTTCTTGCCTGTCACCATTACCTTTGTCTTATCCATATTTATTTTCATTCCCCTTTTCTCCATTCCATTTTTCCATCTATTAAGCATTTCCACCACGTCTTCCTTAGTCGCCGCTGTCAGCACTAGGTCATCAGCATACAGCAATTCCCATGGGCCTTCCCCCCTACATTCCCGTGTTGCCTCCTCCATTACTGTGTTAAACAGCAATGGACTGAGTGCTGACCCATGATGTACCCCAACTCCTATTCCAGAATTTCCTGTGTTCCTGCTATTGTCTTGACTTTTGATTGTGTATCAATATAGAGAGACATGACCACTGCAGTGAGTCTCTCAGGCACATTCTGTCTTCTCAAGGCCCACTCTATAACTCTCCTTGGTACTCTATCAAAAGCTTTTTCCAAGTCCACAAACACATGGTACAAGCATTTCCTCCTCTGTTGAAACTTTTTCTGCAACTGTCTCATGATGAATATTGCATCTATTGTGGATTTACCTGCGCAAAATCCAAACTGTCGGTTATCTATCTTCACTATCTACTTCAACCTTCCTTCCAGCACCTTTTCGAATATCTTCATTCCATGCTCCAACAGTTTGACTCCTCGGTACTTTCCACACAGAAGGGCATCTTTGCCTTTATAAATTGGCATTGTCCAGCTCTCTCTCCAGTCCTCAGGTGGCTGTCTTTCTACTAAGATGTTATTAAAAATCCTTGTCAATTCTTTTACACCAGTACTTCCAGCCTTTTTTATCAGATCAGCTGTTATACCTGTTGGGCCTGGTGCTTTCCCAGACTTCATTTCCTTTAAGACTACCTCCACTTCAGCTGCTGTTATCATTGCAACTGGCCCTTCAACTTTTCCTATCTCTTCTGTCTCATAATTATTTTCTTCATCTAACAGTTACTCAGAGTACCTCTTCCACTTTTCCAGTTTTTCTACCTCATCAGTTTTTATTTACCCATTTTCATCCTTTACAAATTTAGCTCCCACCACGTCTTTCCTCTTCTTCCTCATCTGTCTTGCAATTTTAAACATTTTTGTCCATCCTTGTGCACTCTCCAGATCTCTACTCCAACTTTCCCATGCCACCCTTTTTGCTCTGGCCACTTCTCTCTCAGCCTGTCTTTTCTTTTCATTATATTCTCTTCTGTTTTCTTCCCTTCTAGTTCTCTGCCATACTTTAAATGCTCTTTTCTTCTCACTTATCGCCTGCTTCACCTCCTCATACCACCACCACGTCTCTCTTTTCTCCCGTGACCTGTTGTTTCTCCACAGACTTCCCTCGCAGTCTCTGTTATATTATCCCTCAGGTGTTTCCAGTCGCCTCTCTGTCTCTCATTTCTTCTCTTAAAACTCTCTTCAAATTGTAGTCATCTCCTCATCCTTCAACTTCCAGTCCTTTACTCTTTTAACACCCTTCCTCTTCTTTCTTCCGTTCATATTTTCCACTCTCAAATCCATAGCTAATAGTCAATGTTGTGGTAGACATGCTTCACCTGGTATAACTTTACAGTCTTTCACTTTAATATCTTGCTCCTTTCTCATCAGCATAAAATCAGTTTTGAGTTTCTACACCTCCACTTTTGTAAGTTATCAACTTCTCTCTTTCCTTTTTGAATGTTGTGTTTATAATTTTCAAATCCTTACCCTGGCAGAACTCCAGTATCCTCTCTCTCTCTCTATTTCTCTCTCCAAAGCCTAAGACTCCCATAACTTCCTCATATCCTCTCCGATCAGTACCAATGTGTCCATTCAAGTCTCCAGCAATGATCATTACCTCCGAGTTGGGTACTCGTGCTACATCATCAAGTTTTCCCCAGAATGCCTCATGCTGTTTGGAAATTCATAATACACTACAGTCTTTTAAGTTTAACATGCTTTGTTCATAAAAATATTTTGAAAAAGGAGAGGTATTAAAAGTAGAAGTATCCATCCAGTAATCCCTGGCCATGTCTTTTGAGCAGAAAAGTTTCTGTGTTCATAAATCATGAATTTTGTAACATGTTTTTACCTCTGCATATTTTCCATAATGCATCCATTATCCATCCCAGTATGGCTTACTGAGAATTATCTGGTGAGTTCTTTTTTTAAAGAGTTAGGTTAGTGGGGGCGCTCACCATCCACTCACTCGATGTAGTGCTGCTCTCGGGTGTCTGCCCTTTCCTCTCCTCCATCCTTCTTTCCTTCAGTCCTCTTCTGTCTTTCTTTCCTTCATTCTTTCCTTGTCCTTCTGCCTACAGGTGACTTTACACTCCCTCTTCTGTCTTTCTTGCCTTCATTCTTTCCTCGTCCTTCTGCCTGTGGGTGACTCTATGCTGAGTGACAAGCCAAATGGTTTCCTGTACACCAGGAAACCACTTACTATGCTGGTTGGTAACCATATAACCAAATTATGGCACCTAGTGGTTCAGTGGGTAATTGATTGACCCAGGGTGATTGAGGTTTATTGCTTACGTAATGCCATTCAGGGATGAGTGAGGCTGGTCACTCTCATCTTAAATGTCAGGACCAACTAGCCTATTCCCGGGCTCCTACGCTCCTCTGTGGGGCGACATAGGATTGGATAATGAATTAAATGAATGAATGGGTTAAAATAATTGTATTGTATATACTGCAATGTGGAAATGGATAACCTTAATAATGTTTGACCCTGTGTTTGTTTTGCTTCATTCCAGAACTCAATACAGTATATTTCAGCATTCAGCATTTTCAGGATTGGAAATTGTTGGCTTTTAATCCATTTGGCATATGTGTACTCTGAAAATCCATTTTTATTGAGTAACTAATAGAAATGCCTTCTATAACAAATTAAAAGTGACCACGTGTTGAAATTGAATTTGGCAGCTCTAAGGTTAACATTTATCATAAATACTGAGTACAGTATTGTCAGGAATAGTGTACTGAATGTTCCTTTATGTTGGCTGCTGCTGTGGTAGTACTGTGACAGCTGCATTGTTAATGTATTAAAGTACTGTATATACCATATGCAGAAAGGTGGTGAACTGTATTTTGAAAATCCAATTATTTTGCATTAATGCATTTGCAGTGGTATAGGTTTCAGCTGTAATTTTCTTAGTGAAATTTCTAACATCTGAACTTCCAAAGTGTTGTCATAATGAAGAGTAAATTCTACCCAGTTTCACTTTGCATAAATGGGATTGTGCTCTATGTTCTTGTGTTAATGTTGTTGGATACCATTAAAAAAACTCATTGTATAGAGCCACCATGTTACTTATTTTTACTTTAAAGTCTTTGAGCCAACCGAACAGTCTTCTCAGATACAGTTCCTAATTAGATTCAGTATACAACATTTAATAGATGCATAAAGTGACAGACTATAGGTGTCAGCTTTGCTCTGCCTGTCATTATGTAAACACTTCCACTGTTACTTCCTTATTCACACAGTTTATTTTATAATACCCTACTATTATTTATCATTGATTTGATTTTTTTTTTTTTTTTCATATGCAGTAGAACCTCACTATAATGGACTAATTTGGCCCCAAGCCATTCTGATAAAAGCAACATGCGGACTTCTTCCTGCTAACCCGGACATTTTCGATATATCAGACATTAGTCTGGATGCACCAATGGTTTTTAAACTGTTTTTACTACCATTGCAGTACTGTACTGTATTATACATTTGCTACAATAATCAGATGGTACAATATATATAATAATACTGTACTGTACATTGTTAAACATGTATTTTATTTACCTTACTGTGGTGAACATAGCCGAAGTGGTCAGACAGTCTGGACTGCTGGCCATCAGTCATTGATTTCAACAGAATTAAGGATTTAATGACTGCTTCTCTCCAGGTAGTTTGTCATCTAATGAGTTTACTGTAGTTTGCTACACATGGTTTGGAATAGTCCTTTATTGAATTTACTGTTGTGCCCAGGCATGCTGGATTAGGCATTTCACTGTACAAGCATATTCCGTAATTAATGCGCCTTATTTGTAGAATACTTCTGGCAGGTATTTTTATACATTTGGGCTAAATAGTATACTATACATTTGTCATATATTTTGCATTTTAACCATATATTTTGTGTAGTTTTTATCAAGTATAACTCCTGAAATGGACAGTGAACATTGGCTTATCTGCTGTGTGCTAGCTGTGATACTGTTGTTATGAACCTTAAAAAAAGAAAAGTACAGGGAACAATAGTTGAAATTGAAGTTACAGTATTGCTTTTCAGTCTGTTCTTTGTTGCATGTTTGATGAGTTACCAAAGTTTTTTATGGGGTTGTAAGATATTTCAACACAATGCACTTGTTCTATATGGTTGTTCTGTACATCATTTTAAATTCTTTGTACTGTACTTTATATGGTAGTATATACAGTAAGACCTCACTATAACGGACTAATTGAGGCCCAAGCCATTTCAAAAAAGACAAAATTCCGACAAAAGCAACATCCGGACTTCCCCATGCTAACTTGGACTATTTCCAATATATCAGACATTAGTCCAGATCGCACCAATGGTTTTTAAACTGTTTTCACTACCACTGCAGTACTGTACTGTATTATACCTTCACTTAAGTAATCAAATGGTATAATATATATAATAATACTGTACTGCACACTGATAGACATGTCTTTTATTTACCTTATTGTGGTGAACATAGCTGAAGTGGTCAGGCAGTCCGGACTGCTTTTGGCTCTATCGGACTTTTTCTGACATATGGGAATTTAGTCCGATAGCTCCTCGATTCCGATAAAAGCGAATTCCGGTCTATTGAGGTCCGGTATATTGAGATCTTACTGTAATTGTATTTGCAGAATGCCTATGGGTCATGACTAACAGAATACTCTTCTGGTAGTAAGGTTAGTATTTGAAATATACTGGTATGGGATTATGATGAGACTGTACTTTAGCATTAATGTTATGTGTATGTACTACCATTAATGAATTATAGCCACATTTTAAGTGCAGCAACATGTTACAGTTAGCTACAGAATCCCAGTGGAAGAGTAATTTTAGTTCTTTAATTTGGAAAAATAATGACCAGTATATGGAGTGGTTGATATACCAAGGAATTGTTTCAATTTATCTCAAGTCATTAGCACAGGTATTTACAAATTAAGATGCTTTGTTTTGCACAGGTGTTGCTATCAGTAGGTATTAGGGTATTATTGTTTGTCGATACAAAGTGCAGTATTACACAAGATTCCCTGTTGCCATTTGTAATTGATATTTGTCAAGTGGATGCTGGTTTTCCACTGAAACATATTACTCAAATACTGTACTAAATGATTTTAGGATTTGAGAAAAAGTTAGTACTGTACCATAATAATAATTAATCTACAAATACCGTATATAATTTACTTTATCAGATAAGGAGATGCAATATAATGTGATGAATTTCACAGCAAATATTATGTATTACTGGTCATTCTACTGTATTGTTTTGTATAGTAAACCAAGCAATGCAATAAGTACAATCACAGATTTTAAATATTGTGCACACATATATACAGTACTCCCACAGTCAGTATCAGTATGTCACTTTTTTTCTTATACTGTGTCTGTAAAAGGATTCCCAGCAATGCATATGTGCACCTTGTTTGTGGAATATGCTCATGACTTGCTACAATACTCAACACATTGATACTTTTAAAAAAAACCTTGTGTATTTGTTCCCCACTGATTTGTTGGCCAAATTTTGGTGTGTCAACTACTGGATTTTGATATTTTTAAAATTTAGTGCAATACAGTATAACTTGCTTTTCGGCTTGTGTTTCCTTAGTGCTATAACCTTCTGCAACCATAAATGCTCACCATAGAGTTACAAGTAGCATAGACTTTTACTTTGGGGTAAAAGGGATCTATACAGGCATTTTTGCTTATTACTGCTTATTTACAGAAACAAGTTAACCTAGTGTTTCAAGTACTGGACTTCAACAGTGTTGATATATAGTAAAGTTGAATGATCTGTATATGTTGGCAAGCTACCAAGTAACAGATTTGCATTAGATGAGCAATTTCATTTCAGGTGCTGTACACCATATTATGTTATTCCATAGCTTATTTACCTTGAAATAATTTAACCTGGTGTTTATCCAGCTTCCATTTGCAGCCCAACATTCCTTAGCCTCCCCACCCTTTTCTCACCAACCCCTGTGCTGAATAATGTGTTTGGGTAATTGGCTCAGTTTACGAGATAGTCAGTTAAGTTGGCTTGTACAGGTACTTAATAGATTTTTAACGACCACCTTAAAATCCCAATAGAATAAGCTTGAGTGTTATAATAAAGTATTATTATTAGTCATTAAAAAATCATAGTTTTATTATGTATGTTAATGATTAAGAATGACTTTTTGTTGAATTTTTTATACAGTTGTATAAATATATTGTTAGACTAGCTGCAGAGCTCATGAAGAATGTGATTGGCCCAACTCTCTCTGTACCTGTTTTGCTGTTGGTATTATGTTAAATTTTTTACATCCAGAGTTTATGTTTAATTTTATGTATATGTCATGTGTACAGCTATTCAAATTTGCTTTTAATACAATGTCATTGGAAAAACTAGCTTGGTTTACTTACCTGTTTGTATTGCTATTATGATATCCTGCCATTCTAAGAAGATATGTTAGCTAATACTGTACAGCAGGTTACAGTACCATCCCTGATGCTGACAAGGAGCTTACACATGGTGGCACTGTGCATCTTGGCAGGAGCTAGGCAGTTGTCATGTCCACTTTGAAGCCAAACCTCTACATTTTCCTGTAGCCCACTGTAGGGAAGGACACTGGCCTGACCCTGGTGAGGTGTTGCCTGCCAGGGAAGGACATTGGTTCTGTGAACGGTATTTGTACTGCCCTGTCCTTGTAGGATGGCCACACAGAAGCGGTTGTTTACTTGTGGGCAATGGGTCTGCTTAGCCAGACATTGGGACAACAGTATTATCACTGTTAGTGGCAGCTATCTACAAGCTAGAGGAAGTGATGTACTGTGCAGTTTATGGATTGGAAAGTGAAGCATGAATGATTTATTTCTAACTCTGTTATACAGATCTACTTAGTAATGAGGAACTTGATTTCTTGCCACTTCCATGAACTGAATATATGTATCTGGGAGCAATGAATGGTTTTGAAGAGTATTACATACTTGAGGAATAACTCAAAAGTAAATTACCCCCCCCCATTTCCTTGCTCACTATTGTCGTGGGGGGCTTCGGAGACGTCAATTGGGTCTTGATGAGTGGGGGAGCTATGGCGGGGTCTCTACTCTGCCCTCTCCCCCCTCCTTAGGTCCCTGTCGCTGCCTCAACTAATTTTGCGAGGTTCTTTTTCTTATTCTGTTGCTTCTTTCTTCCTTTTTCCCTATCATCGCCAAGTAGTGGAGGCCTACCGGTGATGTTCCAGTCTCCACCCCTTTTGTCATTTTGGGTGAGACTGTCTCCTCCCCACGTGTTTGCCGTGCGTGGCGTCCCATGTATTCCCTGCGCTCCTCTATCTAGGAGTTGAGTTCACAATGGGACAGGGTGCAGTTCCCTGTGGTGGACAACACGCTCCTTTAGTAGGGGGGTTGGGGTAAGACGGGTGGTCCAGTGTCGCCCCGTTGGGCAAATCGGCTGGTCCTGTGTTGACTTAGTCAACCTCGGCTAGGGTCAAGCAGGCACTGCTTGGTGGACACCACATTGGTCTGCAGCTGCCACTTCACACCAAACAGAGTTTGTGTATACCTCTTCCGCTATTCCTGGGGCTGTTGGGCGAGTTTGACTCAACATCAGCCTCCCCTAGTTGGGCTCCGTGGTGGGTAGGGGGTGGGGTGGTGAAATCCACCATTTTCAATTATATGGATATAATTACTACTACTGGCCCAACTACGGTGACGGCCCAGAACTCGCTTTTGACCATGGTCTCGACTTCCTCCCCTCCTCCTACATGTTCAGTTACAGTAAACAACCCATCCTCTCTCCTACTGTCTTCCACTCCCCCAGCTCCTCTACTATCATCACACTTCACCCTTACCTTCCTCCTTCACCTCCTGTCTCTGTTCTATGTCCTCTACCTCTCTCTCTCGACCTCTTCCTTCTTCCTTTGTGCTTGCCCCTCCCCACACTTCCTCTCTGTTCGGTACACAGACATGGTCAAAAGTTTTTAATATCCACGATACATCTGACGACCTCTCACTCCACCTCTCTCTACTTTGACAGGTAGGCAGGGATGTCACCTTCTCAGCCCATCCAATTGGTTCCCACCTCCTTGTTGTTTACAGTGCTGCCCAAGCTAAGAAGGTGGCATCCCTAGTCAACAATTCAGGACAACCCATCTCCGTGTCCCCAGATATCCAGCATAATTCAGCCACTGGCACCGTCCTTTTACCATCATCAATGTCCTTCAGCCAAAGGACTTTCACAGAATGCTCCGCTGACATTGAACTAATGCTCTCTGAATAACATCACCCAATCTGCTCAGTACATTGTTATACAATTCCTCCTCGTGGATGCGGACAAGAACCAGCCAGTCTTTGCCTCTCGCGATCGGGGCACTGTCCTTCAAGTACGTCAGTATATTCCGCCTCCTCGCCAGTACACATCTTGTTGGCGCTTTGGCCACCCCGCCAAATACTGCCGACCATCTGCAGTCTGTGCCAACTGTGCACTGACCAGTCATGCCTCCTCAGACTGAGTTTCCACCATCCGGTGCTGCCCTAACTGTTATGGTAACCATTCTGCCACCTACCGACAGTGTCCTGTCTACCTCTTCGAAGCAGAAGTATCCAGCTTCTGCTGGAAAACTGGACTCTCCCTTAGTGAGGCCCGTCGCAAAGTTCGCAGCCTCGGTCACCATCCTAACGTTACCTATGCACGTGTAGCCCGTCCTCCTGCCGTAGTAACTTTTAGTGCCAGTACTGTACTTTCTTCTTTCCCTTCTGCACCTGTCTTTGTATCTGCTGTCCCCTCTACATCTTCTCCCACCTCTCACTCTGTCCCTACACCTGTGACTGCTGTCTCTTCTTCCCTTCCTCCCAGTACTCCTATTTCCATCTCTCCCTCTTCTCAGCCTCACCTCCCCTCTACCTCAGTCCTCCTGTTACAGACTCCTTATGTTCCTGTCTCTAATTCTTTCTCTGTCTTAGATTCCTTTACCCCAACCTCCTCACTATCTCCTTCTTTACCTGTTCCTTCTCCTTGTCCTTCTCTTTGTTCCCAGCCTCATCCCTCCTCTCCTCCAATTCTGTTTCTCAAACCCACCGATTGGCGTCTCTGGCCCAACGCAACATCCGACCCCCATCCTCCTCTAGTGGTAAGCACAGTCTGTCCATCACATCAGACTCTAAGGCCTCTCCTGCCCATCCTCCTACTTCTCCAGCTCGTGTAAAGTCCGTGCAACGAATACCCGCCCCTCTCGATTGATACACTCTGCCTCGTCGAAATCCACATCTCGACAGTCTCCTCAGTCACGTCCCCGGACCGCTCCACTGTTTCACTCCATGTCCAGCCAGTGTGTTGTGCAGACCTCTGGCCCGTCTCTCTCTCACACTGGACTTAGTCTCAGTCACAGAGGAAGATTTTTGGGAGTTTAGTCCATTTTGGGCAGTTGTTGGACTTAGTCTCAGACACTGAGGAGAATTTTTCTGAGTTTTCCTACTTTTTCAGGGACTCTGTCTCAGAAGAGTAGACTGCTGTCTTGCTCTCTGTGATTGTGAGAGTGTGTGTGTGTGTGTGTGTGTGTGTGTGTGTGTGTGTGTGTGTGTGTGTGTGTTTTGTCCCAGCCCGCCGTTAGTGTCCCTCACTGTAGTACGACGCCGAACCCTGAAGGGGTGCCGTTAGGGCACATCCATGAGGGGGTCCATTAGGGCCTGGTTAAAGGAGTCAGTGAGGGCGGCTCTGTTAGACTAGGGAAGTCCTTCACGGGGCAGTAACGGGTCTCCTGCATCGCCCTTTAGAGGGTGGGGAGTTTAGGCGCCCGTTACTGTAGGGAACTAGCCATTTTTCTTTTGTTTTTGTCGTGACTGTGTGTGTTGCTGGTGTGTGTCTGTGAGTGTGTGTGTAGTCTGCTAGTTGTCTGTGAGTTTTTCTGTCATGGAGCCTCCTCAGGATGTGCCTCCTTCGAGGCCCTTCAACATCCCGCAACCTGTGCCTCAGAGTCAAGGTTCTGCTAGGCCTGCCTGTGCTATGGGGAGTAAGAGGGAGCATCGCTCTTCCACCTCTAGCTCTCACTCCTCAGTTACAGAGGATGCACGCCCCTCTCTGCCGATTTCCTCAGCTGATGCTTCCACCATTCTGTCTCAGCCTGACGTTTGCGATCCTTCTACCACACCACGGCCTACCAAGGCTGCTCGCATCCACGAACGGATGGCCGTGGAAAGCGATGCCTCTGACACTCCTGTAGCCTCTTCCGCTGCTGCTTCTGACTGTGTTGATGCTGAGGGCTTCATGCTAGTTGCCACTAAGAGGTCCCGGGATCACAGACAGGGAAACGGTCCCACCCCGGCAGAACGCTCAGGGACTCCTCACAGGACTCCTCTGGCTGCTCGCCCTTCAGTGACAGTGGCTGTGCCCCCTCCTACCCACTCACAATTTCCAGCCTTTCGCATGCCTCTGCAGGAAGGCCATGTGACCAGTTACGATGCAGTAGCAGCCCTCGAACATCACCTCCCAGGACTCAGGACTTCCAATGTCACTGGGAAGGATGGGAGCTCGGTTTTAGTACCCAAAGACGAAGCATCATATGATCTCTCATGAACAGCGGCAGTGGACGAGGCCTCCCCCATCAAACTTGTCGAGCTTAGTCCAGGGCTACGGTTGACCAGGGCAATTGTCGTGGGGTATCCCCTGAGGATGCCAGTCGACCTTTCTTTTGCGCCACCCTCAGGTAGAAGAGGCTACTCGTTGCCAGAGGCAGTGCACCAGGGAGGAGACACGCCAGGTCCTTGTCACCCTCCGGGGTCCTCTGCTGCCTTCCATCGACCTAGGGAACTGGGGCACCTACTTCCTCCGTCCCTACACTCCCGAACCACTCCGCTGCTACTGGTGTCAGTGGTATGGACACCTCTGAGCCACATGCCGCAGGCCTGTAGTTTGCGGAATGTGCAGCAGACAACACGAGACAGACCATTGCCTGACAAAGTTCAAGGCCAAGGAAATAATCACCTCCCGTTGTCCCAACTGTGCCGGCCCGCACCATGCTGGGCACCCAAGCTGCCCAATCGGAGCCGCACATGTCCTGTGGGGTCAAAAACGACAGGTGGCCTGGGTTCAGCAACAGCAAGCACCCAGTACTATGCCTGCACCACCAGGGACCTTTGTCTGGGGCCAGCAGCGCAGTGCAACAGCTCCTCCCCCTCTGGCTCTAGACGAGAGTGCTTTCCCGCCTCTCCCATCGGCCCTCACTCATTAGTCAGTGACAGTGGAGGTCCATCATCCTGCACCAGCCGTGACCCCGCCACCGACCAACATACCTGCTCCACCTTCGCCCTCCACAGCAGGCTCTCCTCATGTTCTCTTCACCGAGGACGAACTGCGGGTTTTTGGAAGGGAGATAGCCCTGTGCTTGGTTCAGCTACTGGGGGAGCTCCATGGCAAGAAATCGACGCTACGCCTCTTCTTGATACAGTCGACAAGACTTTAGCAGAGATGGTGGAAGCGAAAAAGCAGCCTCCCCCGTCTCCTGCTGCTCATCCTGTATCTCTGGTCAGATTAGTGAGGATCAAGGTGCCAGCCAGGGCCAAGGTGCCTTCTGCTCCACTTCCTCAGCGTCGCCGCCGAGCCCAGGTCACCACCTCCCCAGGGCCAGCCCCAGCCTCAGCAGTGGTAGAGGCAGAGCGAAGGGCTACTCATCGTCAGTGGCAGACAGTTTTCTCTCCAGGCCTGGTCACACCTTCACCCTCACTTGCCCCAGCCTCAGTAGTGACAGAGGAAAAATGCAGAGCTCCTGCCCCCCCAGTGCCAGCCTGCACACCCTCAAGGCCCAGTTCCCACCTCACCAAGGCACCCCCTAGCTTCGGCAATGGTGAAGGCAGAGAGTGATGCTCCAGATCTCCCGCACGGGACTGCTCACCTTTCCCAACTCTAACCACTCCTGCCTACCTCCGTGTATTGCAGTGGAACTGTTTGGGGGCGTGGAGTAAGCTCCCTCACCTCCAGGAAGTGGCTGACACAGAGAATATCCATGTATTCCTTTTGCAGGAGACACTTCTTCCTCACGGCTCCCCTTTTAGACTCCGAGGCTACAACGGATTCTTTCTACCTAGGGTCCGGGGCACTACACGGGGTTGTGCCATCCTTGTGAAGGACTACATCCCCTGCGCAGAGTGCAACCCTCCTATTCACTGCAGAGAGGGTGCTGAAGTTCAAGCTGTAACCATGCAGCTTGCCACTTCTTCCTTAACTATATATAATATCTATAAAAGTCACGGTGGGACCCTAGACGTTGGGGAGCTTTTAAATCACGCTGCTGCTGTGCCCACAGTCATTGGGGGAGACTTTAATGCTCACCACCCCATCCTCTCCTCGCCCCTTCCGGCGAATGAGGCAGGACGACATGTTGCCTTGGCCCTCGAGGAAACTGCGGGGATCTCCTTACTAAACAACTTGTCCGAGCCCACACATGTCAATGGCGGCAGGCTCGACCTTTCCATAGCCTCTGCATCTCTTGCTAGTGTGTCGACGTGGTCCTTGCACTCATTCCTCACCAGCGATCACTTCGCTGTGGTGATGGAATTGCAGGCGGCTCCTCTTCCACTTCCCCCGCTGCCTCCTCCCCGCTGGGACTTACGGCATGCACCCTGGCCAGAGTATGCACAGGCTGTGGAGGTCGCTATGGAAACTGTTGTTCCCCCGTATTCCCTTGAGGACTATGCTGAGCAGGTTGCCCATGCCTTACGTTGCACCGCTGCAGCCAGTATTCCCCTTACTAAGCGCCCTACGGTTTTCGTCAAGGACCACTGGTTCTACAACGAGCGGGTCCAAGAGCTTAACCATCGGCTGAACTCGGCCCGCAAGACCTACTGTCGGCGGCCTTCTTCTCTGACCAGGAGATACCTGGCTGCAGTGGAGCAACACGTCTCACAGGAAAAGCGCTGCATTCGGGACGAGGCTTGAATGAGGTGGTGCAGGTCGCTAGATTTCCACTCCACACTTGGTGAAATGTGGGTGAGGATTAAGTCCATTTACTCCCCCCGACCGGCAAGAACACCCTCACATCCTGACCCTGCTGGCGAGGCACTTCGTCTTGCTGCTCATTTTGCTGCCCGTACTGCCCCCACTAGCCTCCCACAGTCTATCGGTGATCTGCAAGCTCGTCTCGCAGGCCCCCGTAGGACCTTGGTTGAGGCTGCTTGCTCTCAACCTGATGTTGCAGACCACCTATTCACTGTTGGGGAGCTGGATCGAGTGTTAAACGGCAGAAAGGATACGGCTCCAGGCCCTGATGGCCTTGTCT
>JAGKTI010001311.1:68767-89281 GCA_018397915.1 Birgus latro | reverse complement strand
TGTGTGTGTGTGTGTGTGTGTGTGTGTGTGTGTGTGTGTGTGTGTGTGTTTTCCGTTTTTGAAACTCAGCACTTACATGAAGTTTTGTTATAATCAGATAAAAACTCTTTAAGCTCTTATGAACGCACACACACACATACACACACACACACATACATACACACACACGCACACACACACACACACACACACCGATAATTTTGTAGCATCCACTTCTGCTTCACGAGCTCGGGTTTTAAAAGAAAATAACTACATGGATGCACGCTGTTCAAACCTCTTGTGCTGCTAGGAAAACATAAAGCGATACTAAATGATCTTCAAAATTCTCTGTGCGAAGCTTACCTTTATCATCCCTGACGTTCAGATCTGGCTTTTTAGGAAGGAGAGCCTCAATCACCTGCTCATAACCCCTGTCCACAGCCACTTGCAACGGCGTATGTTTAAAGTAACCTTTGGCGTCCACGGGGAAACCAGCCTCCAGCAGAAGAGTCACTATATCGGCGTTACCCTTCCATGCAGCAAGGGTAAGTAATGTGCCACCTGGTGTGTCGGGAGCAACAGAAGGAAGCACAGTATGCAGATTTGCCCCACACTGCAGTGCTGTCTTCACCTGTTGTACTTTATCGGCCAGAACTCCTTCCACCAAGTCCTGTCGACACACCAACGACTGTATCACACAATGGACCAACATTCAACACGCCAGTTACTGTTTAACTATGAATCATATGGCAAAGCATCAGGTATTTGTATTCAATGAACCACTAATTAACAGACCATCTGTTACATTATTACTGAACCATCTTACAGCATACAAGATACTGTAGTACACTGTAATGCCGTTAATATACCACATCCAGTGTAATACGACTAACGTGTGGGGACAACAATATCGTGACATGAGTTGAGCAAATTTATGAAATGGTCACAACCTCTACATGACGTGGACAGTTTCAACAATATTAAGACCCAGTTGAAGCAAATGCAGTGCTGGGATGCAAACACTGTGCGATAATGTCGGCTATTGCAGTAACCAATCCCATTAAGTGCATGACGCAGTAACATCAGCTACATCACAGGCACTGTATGGCAGGGTTGCAGCAAATGAATGACATTGTAAGAATAAGAATTAATTGTGCTTACAGAAATCGCAATCAGCTTAATTCAGTTCGAAAGATCAAGGTCATTTTCCATTATAGTGCACAAAAATCATCACAGAATTATATGCATTTTATGATTTACTGAAATAAATGTAAATTGATTATGCTTAGCAACTGAAGAACAATTATAATGGGACTAATGAGAAATGTTTGTTGGTTGCATAAGCCAGACAAAGTTTGATCGTTATACACCACAAACGTAAAATATGTGGCATAATCTATATACACATGCCGTAAGTGCCTGGGATAGATTAAATGCATCTACTTGCCCGAGTGCCAGGGGGTTACCTCATCCTCTTCATGCCCACAGTGGGGGCGGAGGGACATTGGTTACGAGATTGTGACAATGTGAGGTAACTTTTACCTGGTCGTGGTGTAGTGGTATGCTGCCTGGCTCTCACCTGTGAGTCCCGGGTTCGATTCCCGGCATAGTGGTAATATATTGGGTGACAGTAATAGACGTTGAAGGTGCGCCAACATACACTTAGAAATAATGCAGGGCAAGTATGAGTGCAACTTCCCTTTCAATAGTGAATAGAGGAATAATTCTCCCGAGCAATATTATACTCGTATGTTTTGCTGAAGTACAAACAGGTAGTTCAGCCTCATGATCATTATGTTGTAAAAGGATTGTACTGGCGCCAACTCCTCTAACATCAACAGCTAATTTCAAAGGCTAACTGAACTTTGGGGCTCGGAGCACAGGCCGAAAAGATAAAATCGCCTTAAGTTTTGAAAATGCCTCTTCACAATGTTCCTTTCACTCATTTCTGACTCCTTTCTTTAACAAATCTGTCGGTGGAGCTACAACATCAGAGAAATTTTAGACAAACCTCCGATAGCCACTCACCATACACAGGAACCCCTGCAATTCCCTTTCGTTCTTGGGTTGCCTGTCGTTAACAGTGGCCTCAGCTTTGGCATTACCCAGTCCTATCATGTAGCCTAAGCACTGAACCAAAGCCTTTACAAAAGCACACTTTGCTAGGCTGATTACTAGGTCAGCAGATGAAAGTCTTTTCAGCAAGGCATCTAGCTGGATTAAATGTTCCTCCCAGGAGTTACTGAATATAACCAAATCATCAGCGTATGTAACACATCACTTGATATCACTAGGAAGTTTGTTCCTTAGCTTCTAGAATGAGGCTGGAGTATTTTTCATACCGTATGGCAAGACTTTGCATTTGTAGGAATGACCACCAGCCTCATAACGGGAAATTTCTTGGGTCCTTTCTATAAGTGGAACTTGCCAGCATCCCTTCAGTACAGTATATCAATTTTGGTAAAAAAAAACTTTGCACTGCCTGTATTGTCAATTCATTTATCAATACTAGGAAGTGGGTAAGGTTGAGTCGTCATAAGGGAGTTGACCCAGTGGTAATCTATGCAAAAACGATAGGACCCACCGGATTTTGGAACTATGGTGACCGGGGAGCACTACTCGCTTTGCCTGGCTTGATCAGTCCCAACTACAACATGTTGGTCAGGTCCCGCTGGATAATGGAATGCTTTTGCAGACTTGCACGGGAGGGGGTCTCTAACATCGTCATTGTGTTGCGTCAATCAGCCCAAGGGTGATCCGGAAAACATCAGGATACTTCCCTAGAAGAGCAGTCTGGTCGGCATGTCTTTCAGATGTTAAGTGAGAACGTTTACCAGTTAACTCCGTCCACATCTCCTGGTTCTCTCTCCAAATGGCAGTCAGGTCCAGTGTCAAGGGGCAGCCTTGCTCATCCACCATCCCGACAGCTGACACCACCCACTCAGCACTAAGGGATCCCGCTTTCTCTCGTTCGTGGTACAATTTCAGTATATTTACATGGCACAACCATTGTGCCTTTGTCTGGTCTGTGGTCCTTATAGCATAATTAACGCCACCTTCCCTCTTCTCTACTAAACAAGCAGCGGCGCCAAGGCACAGCAAACCCGTCCGCGGTAGTCATTTTAACGCTGACGTGTAAACACAACAGGATATCTAGTCATATGTGTCACATATATTTGGAGTAAATCGGGAGAAAATTGACGATTTTATGCCCATTTGAAATTTTAGGCCCGACCCACCTGACATTGACTCCCCTACCGCTAACTGGGGGGTGACCCCCATGATGTAATGAGGAATGTTACTAGATGCAGATTTGAAAGATGCCCCTTTAGGTTTTGGTTTCATGTCGATATGACGAATTTGAAAGGCGTTATGGCGAAAAAATAAACGATTTTTAAAAACATTTTTGGGGCTTACAGCCTGGGCCTTGGCCCAATTTGGCCCAAAATTTAATCTTGAGATCAGAAGGTCATAGCTCATCATCCTTATAATTTTAGTCAAAATCGCACCAGTAGTTGTCGTGTAAAGTTGTTAACAGACAGACAAACAAACAAGCAAACAAACAGACAGAGAAACCGAGTGAAAACAATATCCGTCCCCGAGCCCCTCCTCGGGAGGGTGGGGGGGGGACGGGTAATAAGAACCTGAGAAACTTGCCTATAAGGGCTGCCTATGAACAGGGTACAATATTAGCTCCTTGTCTGCTGGGTGAAACACTGTACTCCCAGCCTGCTACCTTTTGTCGTACCAGCACTTTGAAATCTTTTGAGAGGACTCAAAATTTGCCTTAGGTACTTCTAAACTCTTGGCTACTCTTTCTTTGAAATATGAGACAGATTAACATGACCATCATCACTGACCCATTGTTCTCATAAGTATGCAAAGCTCACTTATGTAGGATAAAGTTTACAACAGCTTGTAGAAAAGTAACAGTAATGCGTCATTGTAAATATATATTATAATTAATCAAAAACAAACTATTATTAACGCAGACTTTGTGTAATTAACACCTGATATCAAATTATGCTTAATACATTTTCATAAGGATAGCGTCAGGTATTAATGTATCGATAATTTAGGACAATGTACAAAACAATCCAGTACACTCTGACCCAAGTGCCCAGTACCTTCTGCTGTGGCGTCAGACCCCAGTTCGTCAGCTCGTGGATGGCCTCCCTGTTGCCTTCACTGAGGGCGACAGTCATGGCGGTATGGCCACGTTTGTCGCTGGCCGTGGCGTCACACCCAGCATCCAAGAGCAGCCTCATCAGGCCCCTGGATTTGGCAGTGACAGAGTGGTGCAGGGGCGTTCTTTTCAACAGGTCTTTGGCATTTATATCGGCTCCAGCCTCTATCAGCATTTTCATCACGCCCCTGGACTTGGCAGAGACAGAGTGATGTAGGGGCGTCCTGCAGCGACGATCTGTGGCGTTTATATTGGCTCCAGCCTCTATCAGCAGCTTCATCACACCCCTGGAGTTGGCAATGACAGAGTGGTGCAGAGGTGTCATGTGGTTGTTGTCTCTAGCGTTAATATCGGCTCCGGCCTCCACCAGCAGCTTTATGGTGTTCATGGAATCGCCAAAGACAGAGTCGTGCATGGGCGTCATGAGCTCGCGGTCTCTGGCGTTTATATCGGCTCCAGCCTCCATCAGTGCCAGTGCGCAGTAGTACCACCCTCGCCTCGCTGCCAGGTGAAGAACTGTCTTACCTGGAATATACGACGAAGACGATATTAGCAAAGGACGTGAAAACACAAAAGGAACTAGGCTATCAACAACAGCAAGAAAATTGGTGAAACATTTAAATTCTCGCTCTATCTAGCAAGTACGTTTTTATTTTTATTTATTATTTTTTTCCTGTTGGTTTAAACAGATTTTTTTTCTGTCATTTTCTCTTACACGTTGGTCAGATCTTAGTAGAATTAAACTTTCTTCGAACAGATATTCTTCTCATAAGCCAAGAGGCCTCCTGTTACCTGTACATCCCATACTCCTGTGTAACAAAGCAAAAAATAACTAAGATAATGAAGTTATCAACACCAGTACCAGAAACAAACCGAACATCGACAAGAACAAAAGCAAGAAAAACAATGTTAACCCGAGAAAACAACAACAAAAATGACACCAAGAACAAAAATGACAACAACATCTGTAAGAAAAGGAACAAACACGGCGAGAACAAAGCGTCATCAAACTCAAAACTACATCAGCAAATAACATAGCCTTAAGTAATACATGAAAGCAGGACTAACAAAATAATTATTAAAAACAAATATCAACTGTGACAACATTTAATACAACCAATAAGATAAAAACAGTGGAACGAAGACAGCATCTGAAAATAACAGAAACAACGACAAAAGCATATTCTCCATTAACAACAGACAACATCAACAACAGAGACCTTCATCAATACCACCAACACTACATTAACATAAGCGACAATAATGACACCAACAGCAGCCAGAAAAATGAGTACAACAAATGGAAAAATATTATACCTAACAACGAGAAGAAAACTGTCAATAAAATAACCACAGTAATGCTAAAACATTGCATTAAAAGCGATATGGACAGTAGCATCAGTGATATCAGCCGAAGCAGCAATGACAGCGTACAAGAGGTCTCAGCATCAGCAACACTGATATCAGTAACTACAACCATGATATCAACAACAACGGTAACAATGCCAGCTTCAAGTCTGAGGCCTGCTGCAACAATAACGGTACCGAGAACAAAAGAACAACAGTATCAGTAAGAGGCAGTAGCAAGGGCAAAGCATTCTGATCAACTGCAATGACAATAAACACAAAGACAGTGGTATAATCAGTAACAAAAACAATAATAAATTCAGTTCTCTATTAAGTGAACTGGATATCGCTGTCATAACATAGACGCGCACACACACACACACACACACACACACACACACACACACACATACACACACATACAGAGGCAGGCAAAAACTTTATCGCTCTGTCTCGTAAGGCTGGCCATAATAAACTCAAGCATGACACAGTTACATTCTGCTACATCTCAGACCACCATTCTGCAAAGCACCGCCAGCATCAGCCTACTCAGTCCACTGTAGAAAAAAAAACTCCACCAGCATTCAGCATTTCTTGCCATCGGTTACTCCCTTACTTCAAAATTAATTTAAATACACAATTCACCTCGTCATCAAACTTTTAAAATCGTACGTTAGTTAGAAAAATCACATTTATTTATTTTTTTAGAAAAGTCTTTACTTGCTAATTCATTCCCACACTGTAGCAAATTTTATGTGACTGTGTCAAACCGATTGAACATGGAAACTGGCACTAAACCAACAACGGGAACATTTTGTGATTATATAAGAAGTTCACTGACAAACACTGAGGCACCTGAAGGTGAGGTAAACACACAATCCCTCTACAGTACTCTGAGTGACAGACTTACATTTATCATCCCGGATATTCAGGCATGGCATTTTGGGTAAAAGGGCCTTGACCACCTGCTCATGGCCCCTGTCTACAGCCACCTGCAGCGGTGTGTGCATGAAGTGACCTTTGGCGTCCACGGCGATACCAGCTTGTAGGAGAAGGGATATCATGTGGGCATGACCTTTCCAAGCGGCCAGGGTCAGGAGTGTGCCACCTGGGGTCACTGGATAATGAGAAGGCAGCAATGTGTAGACGTCAGCTCCACCCAGTAGTGCCGCCTCTACCCGTTGTTTGTCACCGCCTTGAACCCCCTCCACTAAATCCTGTCATTATATCAGGTACTGTATTAGACACAGGTGTTGTATTTTGTATTAGGGACTTCATGAAAACATGACTAGTATTTCGGCACATTTGAATGCTGTTTACACATCAGATAACACGTATTATGACTAATTTGCATGAAGAAATTCAGGTCCTAAAGAGAGCATTTGTAAAAGATAATCTCGGCTGCTGCATGACCTGAAAAGTAGTAGCAATTTCACAACCGTAGCAATGGCACAGTTGCTTACCAAATAAACAAACTAATCATATGAACTGCCTGAGGCGATCACATCAACTACCTTACAGCTAAAGGATGACGTTGACAACAGTTGTAGGAAGCGGTCAAAGGAACTGTCTGATGTTCCGTGATCACAGGTACAACTTCACGTGTACCATATTGGTGTTATGACGTCCTCACAACAAAGGAATGACGTAGTAACAGCAGTAGTAAATTGTCTTGATCATAACACCTTCATATATTACACATGAAACTACTTTGCCCGTACTATGTTAAATGTTCAGCTTTTGCAATAGTCAGAGCAACTGATGCGGGGTTGTTAAAGAATGTATGCGAACTGTACAGTTTGGGCAGACCTTCCCGAAAGTAACCGAGTTATAAGTCAGTGGGCAAAAAATTGCTCGATTAAAGAACCACATCTTGCAAACATAGAGACAATAGTTATTACAGAAGGTTGTGGTTATAGAGTATTGTCGGATATAGATTATGGATATGAATACAGTGGGGATATATGAGTGAATCTGAAGGTAGGGGAAAGCAACGAAGGTTATAACTTGAAGCTTTCACAGTAAAGTGTTGAACCCCCAAAAGGCACGATTAAACTACATAGAACTATTTATTTCACATACTTCTATCTATCTATTGCCAAACGTCTTAATCCCGTAAGGAGTGGCCATAAACAAATCGCCTCCATGTCGCCCTGTCCCCCACCATTTCACTCTCCTGCCCCCAGCTCACACCCCCCTCTCTCATATACCTCTCCATTCCATCTCTCCATCTCATCCTTGGCTTCCCTCTTCCTCTTACTCCCTCCGCCTCACTCACATGCACTCTCCTCGCCAGTCTCTCGCTCTCCATCCTCTCCATATGGCCAAACCACATCAATGTATTTCACATTCACATCCACGCCACAACGCTCCTTCACTTCCCCATTTGTCAGTCGGTCTCTCCACGTGACTCCACATGCTTCTCTCAAATAACTCATTTCCACTACCCTCACTCTTGACTTGTGTCCCTCCAACAAAGTCCAAGCCTCACTTCCATACGTTAGAGTTGGTATCACAATATTGTCATGCAGCGAACTTTTTACTTCCTTGCTCACTTCCCTGTTTCATATCACTGCTTTCAAAGAACCAGCAATCCTTCTTTCTTGTTGCAGCCTTTCAAGCACTTCACCCTCTAAACGTCCATCCTTACTCATCACACTACCCAGTTACTTAAACGCACTCACATTCTCCATTCCATCATCCAAACTCACTGTATATTCAGTGATTTCATTTTTCTCAAACACCATAACTTTGCTTTTCACTACATTCACCTTTATTTTCCGTTTCTTACACACTTTCCCAAACTCATTCACCAAGCCTTGCAGCTCCCCTTCGTCTTCACTTAACAACACAGTATTATCTGCAAACAACAATATACGAAGGAGTACAAAGGAGAGCAAACAGCAACAGACCTTATGATCCTTTCGAGGCTGCTTGTTACAGAGTAGACTATGACTACAAGATCTAACTCTACATGCTGAAGGATAAGGATAGTAAAGCAAGAAGGCTCCCCCCACCTCCAAGCCCTCCAGGAAAAAGTAAGAAAAACCACCATGCAGCATGGAAAAACTGACATGAAAACTTCATAGAAAAGACTGGAGAGGAAAAGTTACATTCTATAATACTTTATCTACAAGCTACCAGTTTGAATAACCTGAAAGAGAAAGTAATCAAATAAACGAATAACTATGGCATGGCACTATGTACGAGTACGTTGAGTGAACGGGGCATCTGTAGACATAACGTGGAAACTGCACAGTGCACAGTGTGGATGTTCAGGGGTGGTGCGGAAGTACAGGGAGTTTCCAAACACTCCCCTCTCTCATTATGACCGTTTCAACATCCACTGCCCTACCTTGTATCTCTTTTATAACCCCATCCATGTACAGATTGAACAACCATGGAGACATGACACGTCCCTGTTTCAATCCAACCTACAGATAGAAAAATTCACTCAATTCATTGACCACATGCACTGCAGCCTTAGCATCTTCACACATATTCTTTGCGGGACTCACCAACTTCTCATTTACTCCATATATTCTTAATACTTTCCACAATCCATGTCTGTTCACCCTGTCATATGCGCTCTTCATATCTATTTAGGCCGCATACAACTTCTTACCCTTCTGTGGATAGTTTTCACTGAAGACCTAAGAATGAATATCTGATGTACACAACCTCTTCCCTTCCTAAAGCCACCTTGTTCTTCTCCAACTGATTCCTCTGTAATTTCCCTAACTCTGTCAATAAGGATCCTATCGTATACTCTTCCTGTTACATTAAGAAGACAAACGCCCCTATAATTACCATGCACTTCTTTTCCCCCCTTTCCTTTGTACAGGGGAATCATTATACCTGACTTCCAATCCTCTGGGGCTCTACCTTCCTCCCAGGCAATCTGCACATTTTCCATATCCATTCTACTACTATCTCTCCCTTATGCTTCAGCATTTCACCATACACTCCATCAATTCCTGGCGGTTTTTCCATTTTGACTTTCTTCATTGCTTCCACAACTTCCATCTAAACAGTATTCTGTAACCCAGGATATAATCTATTGCATTCAGCGATGTAAACAAATAACCAACAAATGAACATCTACTTCTCTAGAAAATTAAGTACTCCAACTGGATGTGCCCCAAGGGTTTTAATCAGGGATGGGGTTAGGATTTATAGATTATAATGCTACAGAAAGGCTTGTTACTCTTCACCCTCATTATATCTTAAGTGAGTTGCCTAGTCCCTCCAGGAATGTTGTACTGGACATTTTGACATTCCTTTCACATTCTCAGTTATCCTCCAGTCGGATTATTGGTGAATGCTTTGATACTGAACTTTATACATCAAATGCTTTCGTCCGAGTTTGACACAAACATTTGTTTCAAACTGCCCTCTCACAGTTTCTTTGTCCATTCATCTCTAGTTAGTTTTCTTGATTTATAACTGCTAATGTAGACGGTCATTGCATTCTTAATACTGTTAGCATTAGTGTGTTTTATGATTCTGTCCTTTTGTCAGCTTCTTTCTCTGATAAATTAATAATCTTATCATCTTACTTACTCTTCCGATTTTCCCCTGCTATGGAGGAGACTGGTTTTTATGTTAGCCCAGACCTGTCTTATAAGTTTCATTTCTAACACTAATACTCTTATGCCGATGACTCCACGCTTCAATTAACCACCCACTTCTCACACCATCCATCACATCAGGTACGGCAACAGTCGCTGAATGAAGGTACGGCACACCTGGAGTTTGACTTGACTCTTACTTCATTTTAGAGTAAATTAAACCTTTTCATTTTTAATGTTTTACGAACTCAGTCCTCGATCATTCAAGCTGTCAAAATCTTCCACACCAATATCACATAATACCCAGCAGTAAACAACTCATTCCCTCATCATCGCTCAGTGTCCTTGGAGTATACAGTATAGTATATAGTCTACAGTCTACTTTTATGAACAGGTCTTGTACATCTAATATCCGATGTCACATTACAGGAATTCGATCCCATAATAATCTTCAGCTGTATATAGTCCAGTACAGTTTCATCCAAATGTCAATTACCTTTTGCTGAGGCCTCAGACCCCAGGTTGTCATCTCCCGAATGGCTTCTTCGTTGCCTTTATCGTGGGCGACGGTCATTGCGGTGAGGTCATTGATGTCAAGAGCCGTGACGTCACAGCCAGCATCCAGCAGCAGCCTCATTATATCACTGGTGTTGTTTAAGGCGGAGAGGTGCAGGGGTGTCCTGAGGTAATAGTCTTTGGCGTTTATATCAGCTCCAGCCTCTATCAGTGTCCGGGCACAGGAATACCACCCCCTTGCTGCTGCCAGGTGAAGTACCGTCATACCTGCAATATATAAGGTTCCTGTGAGTAGGGGTAATTGATGGCAACACCAGAAAAACCTGAAAGTCATCCAGAAAAATAATTTAAAACATCATTTTCAAAACACGCATCAGTAGCAAGAAAAAATATTTTGACAAGAAGCAAAGTAAAACAAAGACACCTTCACCTACAACAGAAATTCGAATAAAAACACTAGCACAAAAACTAAACCAACACTAACAACAGTTACAGAAATGACAATACTAAAGGCAAAAAAAAACATTAAAAACAGTAAAAAAGACCTCATTAACAACAATGCCATCAACATCAGCAACAAAAATAATAAATAATACGAATTATGACGCAACAAAGGGAAGAATACGATACTCAGAAAAAGCATACTTTCGCCAACGCCCAAATTAGGTAACTCAGATCACTTCCAAAATTATATAAACTTTTTCTTGGCCAAAGACCCACATGACCACAAAATTTAATTGAAATCCATCGATAACTTTTTGAGGTATCTTCTCGACAAACAAACAAAAGATATAATGTAATCAAGTCTCCCTTGTCCAGTGAACCATCTATCCAAAAAATTTAATTAATTAACTTTTTAAAATATTCATCGATTACTCTGAGATATCTTGTGGAAATCTAACCAACAGATGAAACTGCCGTAGGGAAAGCGCTTGGCGTGTGGATTGGACGGGAATTTGGATATAGACCTGGAATGAGATTGAAGATGATAGCACTGAAAATTTGCCCCATGTTAAAGTTAGGGATTATTTTTTTTACTTTCAACCCCCCACCCAGCCCAGGGCCTTTGACCGATTTTGATGGAAAACATTAGTCTTCCAGGGTTCATGAATACCTGCCTTCTGATTTTTTTTTTCAAAACAATTGGTGCAAAATTGTCACCTGTTGAGTGCAGACAAACAAAGAAATGAAACTGCCATAGACAGAGCACTTGCTGGATGGACTGGATTGGAATATGAATAAACAAGCTGTTATACTAGGATTTTCCCAGTGTGGTTCTTCTAAACAGGAAGTAACACCAAAGCAGGACTCGATACACCTTAAGAGTACAGGGTAAACACAGAAACTCCAGGTGGCAAGGCGAAAGATTTTTTATGACACTTGGTTTCACATACAGTTCTTTGTCTATCATGAAATCTATCTGGAGGAAAGGGCCAATGGGGGGGGGGGGATGGGGAATTGGGGAGGGGGAAATCTGGAGGGAGATGTCCCGGATATGACACCTACACTCTCCGCCAGGGTATTCTTTGGAAAGGGAAGGGGGCCGGGATTTAACTCTACGTCTGTACCGGAATTGCAGTGTGGGAAATTAGTGGTTTTAAGGCTAAGGAGGAGATATGGTACGACCCTGGCTCTGGAAAAGTGGAGGCCCGACATCTAGCCCTTTCTTCCTCGTAGTCTGGCGATTGGGTTGTGTGATTTGTGCCCAGAGTCTAGTGGTGATGTTAGAAGGGACCTGAGACAGTCGGGACAAGTATGTCACCAGGACCGGGATCCCTTTTCCGCGGGTAGGAGGGCACTCTCTACCTGTGTGTGTGTGTGTGTGTGTGTGTGTGGCTCCAGCTTCGACGTCATGTTTGGGAAGCCTGCCGGACGCGTGTTCTGGAACTCCTTCTGTGTTGCCATGCTGTCTCTAGAAAGCTCGGGGGTGCTGCGTCTAGCAAGCACACTGGAACACTGGAACCCCTTCTGCTTGGCCAAGCCACCTCTAGAAAGCCCGGTTGTGCTGCCTCTAGCAAACACTAAGTTGACGAGCCCTCGCTGCTGCTGTTACTGGTGGCTTGATCTGCAATATGGGCAGCGTGGCGGTTCTGGGCTAGAGGGACTTCGGGCCATAGGGTGCGCCGGCTCCCTGTGTCCTTCTTGGGCGGACACTCGTACCTCCGCAACTCGGTTGTGGCTGCACACATCTTCTGCCCTCTTTTTAGCTGGAACTGCAGTAGATCCTTCGATCTGTCGAGTTCGGCCCCAGGCATTTTACCACCCTCGTCGCCTTGTAAGTCACGTCCTCGTGGCAGGAGGTCGAATATTTGCTCTCGGCTGGTGACAGTGGTTGGTCTGAGCATATGGAGGAGGCAGTACCAGCAATGGGGTCGCTCACTGGGTTCTCTGGTGGGGTCTTCAACGAGGTTCAAGGAGCTGGAGTGGGGATAGCTGGCTAACAACCGGGACAAGTGCTGGGGCCTCTGAATTCTTCTTTGTTGCCCATCTTGTGAGACCCAGAAGGCATATCGGACGAACATGCTGACTTGGTCTGGCTGTGACTGGAGCGAGGAGATGGCGGTCATGGTAGGGGCTGTAGTTGTGGCAGGAGTCGAATGGTGACCTTTGACCTGAGGATTGACTTGTCATCCGTGGAAGCGGACGCAAAAGTACTCCTGCGAAGGGGGGAGGTATTAGCTTAGTAGAGTGGGTGTGAGTATGTGAGATAGGAACTGGATTTTGGTGGGTTGTGGTGTTGTGCAGGGTGGGGGAGTCGCGGTGGGGATTGGTGGGGATGCCGTGGGTGGGGTTGTGGGGTGTGGTGGTGGTGTGGGGCTGTATCTATCTGGAAGTCGCGATTGCTGGCCCGATCTGGTGAAGATTGGAATGTGACTTTGTCGGTTGGTCAGGCAGGAGGAGGACGTGGAGCTGGAGGTTGAGTTGGGGCTATGCAGGGATGGAGATGGGATTGGGGAAGGCCGTGGAGACCGTGAGGAGGCAGATGGGGTGGAACTTAAAGTGAGGGAGGGGGAAAAAACCTCTGGATGGAAGCACAGAGCAGGGTGGAGTGGTTGTGATAAGTTGAGATGGGGATGAGGCGGTGCTGGGAGGGTTAGGGGAGGAGTGGGGTGAGGGGGTGGTTTTGGGGGAGGGGAGGGGGGAGGGGGGGGTTTTTGGGGGGGGGGGGGGGGAGGGGGTGGGGGAAGGATGGGGTGAGGGGGTGGTTTTGGGGAAGGGATGGGGTGAGAGAGTGGTTTTGGGGGAAGGATGGGGTGAGGAGGTGTTTGGTGGGAAGCACAGGGTTGGGCATCTGAGGCTGGTTGGTGTGGGTGGGTGGCTGGAGTTTTGTGGAATGAAAGAGCTGGCTGGGGGTGAGGTACAGGTGGGCAGCGACCCTAGTGGCAGTGGGGTCGTAGGACTAGATGTCGGAGGAGCAGATGGGGCAGATGGGGAGGCAGAGAGTGAGGCAGTGGTGACTTCAGGCAGGGAGGGACAGGGTGAAAAGCGGGAGGAAGTGTTGGGATTAGGCGACGGTGTTGGGTGACGCGGGTTTTTCACTTTACTGGTCTCGGTGTTGGTCTGGTCGTTCGGACGCGGGTTGTATCGTCTTCTGTGGTGGTTGTGGTGACCCTGGCTTCACCATGAAAGTCAGCAACGACCTGGTAACAATCTGGCATGCGTGTAATTTCAAAAGGGTCCAAGAATTTGGTTTGCAACTTGTAGTCGAGGGGCAGCCTAGCAACCATGACTCTCTGGCCTACTGGATAAGGTTGTCTGGTGAGGTATCAGTAGCTCCTGGCAGGACTGAATGTGGTGGAGCTGCTTCTTGAGGTGCGAGAGTGGATCTCGGGTGGCGGAGCTGGTAAGTGGCAGGGCTAAATGCCGAAATGGGGGTAGTAGCAGGGGCTCTCCGAAGATGCGTTCATTGGGCTTGATACTGTCCACTTGGGGGCAGGTGTTCATCCCCCATTGTATGATTTTCACTTGGGAGGACCAGTCTTCGGTATCCAGGGCGACTAGCTGGGTCTGGAGTTGGTTAATGAGGCTCCGGTAGCTTCTCTCGCAGAGGAGTGGGAGAGTCAGTACCTGAACAGCTGGGACAGTTATTCCACTAAAGACCTAAGAATGAATATCTGATCTACACAACCTCGTCCCTTCTGAAAACTCCCTGTTCTTCTCCAACTAATTCCTCTGTTATTTCCCTACCTCTGTCAATAAGTATCCTACCATATACTTTTCCTATTACACTAAGAAGACAAAGGTGCCTGTGATGTGTGGTTACCCACTAACCAAATAACAGGTTGATGTGGAGACTACTATGGGACTCTTGTTAACTAGGTGAAATGACGCAAATGTGGCGTCCATCCAGGAATCATATGTCCACACTCTTCCCCTCATCTCGATGTGGCGAGGTGCTGTCCACCGCAAGGAAACATCGGTTCAACGCAAGAGGCGGCACTATGGTGACGCTTGCATGCCTACGGTTGATGGGTCTGCTCAGTCACACAGACCGGGGTTGCTGTACCACTGCTACTACTACTACTACATTTTGTTGAGGGCAACTGATAAAAATGTAAAGAGGACTCAGACTCCATCATCAGTTATATATATTGACAATTAATAGGCAGCATGTTATTCCATGCACCCTTCCTGAGGCAATAAAAGGGGGGTTGATATTTAGACGGATAGTCCTTCCTTCACAATTTGTCTTAATCATGCATCCGACATCATCTCTAAAGTCAAGAGTGCCAGACTTACCTTCATCGTTCTTGATGTTCAGATCTGTCTCTTCAGGTAAGAGAGCACTGACCACACGCTCGTAGTCCCTGTCCATGGCCACCCGCAACGGCGTGTACTTGAAGTGACTTTCTGCAGCCATGGAGACACCAGCTTTAAGTAGAATGGTTACCAAGTGGGCGTGACCCTTCAACGCAGCCAGGGTCAGGAGGATGCCGCCTGGGGCTTCACGGGGCCACACAGAGTGGAAGCCAGCCTCGTCTTGCAGTGCTGCCTCTACCCTCTCTGTGTCCCCGGCCATCACCGCTTCAACCAGGTCCTGTCAATATATCAGGCATTCTATGGCACTGTGGACCATCTGTCAAAATCCAGGTATTGCGTTATGCTGTGGACATCTGGACCAAAATCAAATACTGCATTACATTAAGGACCACCTGTCAACACACCAGGTACTGAACTGTACTGAGAACCAACTGGCACACTACATATTGCATTACATGAAAGCCGCACATTCCGCCGTCACAGAAAGCACCGATCTCATCAACCTTAACTGGAATTATAGCATATCATACCAGCAGAAAGCAACTGAAATAACATCACTTGAGGAGAAGGCTGGAGATACATGGTTATTCGGATAAAAGTGAGTCAGGGGGTTGGTTTGGTTGGTTTGACATTTTATCATCATAACCAGTCTCATTAATGGATCAAATTTTTTCTTCATTTTAGTGAATGATAAGATTACATCAGATAGTACTGCATGTTTAAGAAGAAAAACTGGAATGGCAAATCCAGTACACAAACCATTCAGAGAGCGCATACCTCCGCCAATGCCATAGCTATTAAGAAGGATGCTGATCTGGATCCGTGGAGATATTGTGTGGAATACATAGGATCCGGATCCTCCCCAAAATTTAATCAATTGTTCCTTGACCCATGACTCACTCTTCTACATTCTTTTTTTTCTTTTTTTTCACTGCCAACTTCTGGAGATATTGTGGGCGATACATACAGTAGGATCCGGATCCAGATCCGCCCCAAAATTTAATCAAGTCTTTCTTGGTCCATGGCCCACCTTTCCACAAAATTTCATTGAGATTCATTAAGAACTTTTGCTGATATTGTGCGGTATACGTAGAATCCGGATGTGAATCCGGATCCGCCCTAAAATATAATAAATTCTTTCTTGGCCCATGGCCCACCCTACCACCAAATTTCATTGAATTTCACTGAGAACTGTTGGAGATATTATCTGGACAAACAAAAAAACAAACAGAGAAACATAGGTGAAAACATAAAGAGGGAAAAAATTGGTGAAAACATAACCCCCCTCCAACTTCGTTGGCGGAGCTAAATATATTGGTATGAAGAGTAACTTCTTGGCAATCCTTGACCTGTCATAGTAACTCAAAGCTACTACAGGTATAGGCTACAGTAAGTATAGGCTACAGTAAGTTTAGGCTATAAGCATAGGCTACAATAAGAATAGGCTTTAAGTATAGGCTACAATAAGTATGGGCTATAAGTATAGGCTAAAAGTATAGGCTGCAATAAGTATGGTCTATAAGTATAGGCTATAAGTATAGGCTGCAATAAGTATGGGCTATGAGTATAGGCTATAGTAAGTCTAAGGCAATCACTCTGCAACAATGGAGACCCAATCCCCACTAACTAAGATATCTCACAGGCACAAAGACAGGACCCAGTATAGTCTACACTAAAATATCATCTCGAATCAGGGGACGAGATACCGTTACCCAGGTTACACGTACAACTTAAACAATTTGCAGTAGTAAACAAAACCTTATATATAGTGAATCCAGGACAACAAAATCGTAGGAGAAATCTTAGGCAGTTAGTTATACCCAATGTAATGATACCTCATAATACACGATAGCCCACCTGCAAGGCATCCAGGCAAAGATAGGACAATAAGGCAGGCTCGGATATCATATTACTGGCCATCGTTATGCAAAGACATACACGATCACATTGATAGATGCGAGTCATGGGCTTGACGCAAAGGTACATGTTAACATCTGCACCTACATGAAAGTATCCTGTGCCTAATCAACCATGGGACGCTGTCGCAGTTGATTTACTTAAGTTACCCTTAACTAATAATCATAATATCTTTTTGTTGCTACTGATCATTCCTCACGATATGTAATTCTGGTTCCAACTGAGGATAAAACAGCAGAAGCAGTCGCGCGGGTACTCACTGATCGTGTTAACTGTAGGTTCACCACATCAAAGGGTCTAATAAGTGACAATGGCGGTGAATTTATCTATGAAATTTTGCAAAAAATATGTAAACAATATATACAGTATAAAGGTTAATGTCTTAGCCTACCATCCCGCTTCCAATTGACTGGTGGAGAGACAGAATACATAAGTACTGCATGTGCTACGTCACATCCTCAATGAGAATTATGCAGACTGGGATGATTGGGTCCCCAGAGTGGAAGCATCAGTTAATTGTGCAGTTAACAAGTCTATAGGAGACACATCACATTTCATTATTTACGGGTCAGACAAATGTCTCCCGTACAAGATGCTGGAAAGCGAACAATGTTCTGTATACAATTATGATGATTACCCTAAACTTTGCCTACGTGAATTTCAAGAAATACATAAAATTAAAGAAACAGTTAATGATGGCCAAGGAAGAAATGACAGAATCATTTAATATGAAGGCTAAGAATCAGACATCAGCACAGGTGATATTGCCTATGGCATCATTCACACTAAAGACAATAAACTGTCACCGAAATTTGAAGGCTCATTTGCCATTGCACTTGACATCTCAAAGGCTTTCGATCGAGTCTGGCATAAATCTTTAATTTCTTACGGTTTCTATCTGTGCCTTCATCTCTAGCTTCCTTTCTGGCCGTTCTATAGCCGCTATTGTAGACGGCTATCTTTCTTCTCCTAGATCTATCAACAGTGATGTTCCTCAGGGTTCTGTCCTATCACAACTCTCTTCCTTTTATTCATCAATGACATTCGAACCTGTATATCTCACCCTATCCACTCGTACACTGATGATTCCACTTCACCTTTCTGTTCGCTTCCCGGAACGTCCATCTCAACAGTTAGTTCGACAGAGATGAGGCTATGGCACACCTAATGTCTGACCTGGCTAATATCTATGACTGGGGTGAAAATAATCTTTTTTTTAATGCATCAAAGACAGTTCTTACACCTATCAACCCGATAAAATCACAAATGTTTAATAACATTCAGCTCAATCCTGCATCATCCTTGAACATGCTTGGGGTTTCAGTCACTTGGGACTTATCATGGAAAGATCATATTCCATCTCGTGTAAAATATGCTTCCGAGAGATTAGGTGTGCTAAGCCGACTCCATACATTTTTTACCCCTGAACAGTTGTTGACGTTATACACGGGCTTTATTCGCCCGTGAGTAGAGTACAACTCTCACGCGTGGGTAGGCTCCCCACATACAGCTCTACTTAATAGGGTGGAATCAAAGGCTTTTCGTCTCATTAACTCTCCTTCTCTTACTGGTTCCCTTCAACCTCTGTCTCTTCGCCGCACTGTTGCATCTTTATCTCTATTCTATCGTAATTCAATGGTCACTGTTTCTCTGAACTGTCTGCTTGCACCCCTCCACCTATACGACGGGTGCATAACACCCATCTAGCAACAAACTCACCATCCCTTTTCTGTTCAACTCTCTAATGCAAAAGTTAACCATAACTCCCAGTCCTTCTTTTACGAAACAGGTCAACTCCGCAATTGTCTCCCTCTTTCTGTATTTCCTGCTTCCTATGATCCCCAGTCTTTCAAACGCAGTGTGCCCAGGCATCTCAAAATGATCGGATCTTGAATTTAGCTCTCTTTTGTACCGTTTTGTTTTTTTCTTGGAAGGAACAGGTTGAGGGCTCATAGCCTTTAGTTCCTTCTTCCTTGCATAAAAATAAATAAATAAATAAGAGAACAACTAATAACTGACTGAGAAACTATCAAGTGACGATGAGAAACAAATTCATATTGATCACTAAAAAGGGTCTCAAGAAATTTAGCTTGCAATTATAAAACATTGGATACGACCAAAAAGCTGAAAATAAACCAAAAAAAATTAACACATCTGAATAAATTGAGGTTGCATACCAGACAGACAAACATAGGTGCAGCCAATACAGCTTTTACCATAACAAGGCACTTACAGGACCCAGGAATCGATTTAGACTCCTTTTATAGGTGTTGGAGTTTGTGTGTGCACGGGAACTTTTCCTGCGCACCCCCAGCCTGCGCCTGGGGCTTGGCGGGCTGCCTGACAGGCCACGCTAGCAATAGGACATGCCCATGCCTGGACCTCTTCAAATAAATCTCAAGGCGACCTTGATGTTTCTGTCTCCCTTTTGGTTCTAACCCCAGCATGGTGCAGTGGAGTTCTACGGGTGACGCAGGGGGCGGTGCTGCCAGTGCCCGAGCTGGCGAACCCAGATTCAAAGGACTGGTTCCACCGCATGGCACTGGGAGACCAAGTGCACAGCAACATGTACATTGTGCAATGTACCACCACCTCAGCTACGGCCTCCAGGGATGGGGCAGCCTACCAGCCCATGTACCCAACCCTACGGCCGGAGGCACTGATCCAGTGGTGAGCACCGGCACCACCAGCAACTCCCGGTAGAGTTACAATGGCAATGTCGCCATCCCAGTGGTGTGGCAGGTGTTTCAGTGAGTGACGAGGAGGAAGCGAAAACAGCCGATGCCACTCAGTTGCGGCAGGTGGGTGCAGGAACACCCCAGCCTCTCGCCCCTCCCCCATCAGCAAAGGGCTGCCGGAGGTGTGACCGCAGGAAGTGTAGCGGGGAGCGTCAGTGCACGGCCGTCAAGACCACCTGCTGCAGATGTGGGAGGGTCGACCATTTCCAGCGAGTGTGTATGTCGCCAAAACAGCCCAGCCCCCCATAAACCACTGGCAGCATCATGATAGCCAGCACAGAGGCGTTAGCATGCCCCAGGGTGGAAGTGAAGTGTGACAACCCACCCACAACATGTGAGGTGACGGTGGCAGCCGACATGGGCACATAGGTATGCATAGCAGGATGCCCTCTCATGCGGGGCCTCAGGCTGACTCCGAGAAAGTCTATAAGGAGTTACTGTGAGCATTAATCACCTAGTGACACACACACACACACACACACACACACACACACACTCT
>JAGKTI010001311.1:57411-68670 GCA_018397915.1 Birgus latro | reverse complement strand
CACACACACACACACACACACACACACACACACACACACACACACACACACACTCTTCCTATTTATCTAAAGCGGGCAGGAGCTATTATGGACTGTGGAATGCAAGGAATGCCACTCCAACATGGGCGGAAGGTCTGCTGGTCTTCGCTGACAGGGTGCAGCAGCTGTACCTGTCGCTGCAGATGTGCAAAATGCTGGGTGTGGTGCAACATGACTTACCGGTGACTGTAGAGGCTGTTGAGCACTTGGAAAAGCCCCCATGCGTCACTCAACCTGCAACTCCCCCATATGCCTTGATGGAAGAAAATGTGAACCTGCTGGAAAAGTGGTTCCTGGAGCACTTCGGCTGCACGGCATTCACAGTGAACCGTGCTCTTCTACCGGAGATGAAAGGGCCAACCCACCACATCTACCTGTGCCCCTGATCCCAGCCCTACGCGGTGCACACGCCAGCATCCGTCCCCCACCACTTCTAATACAAGGTTCACCAGCGGTTGGAAGAGGACATAAGGAAGGGTATTATCAAGTCCATACTGGCTGGAGAACCCAAGGAGTGGTGCTCTCGTATGGTGGTGGTCTCGAAGAAGGACAGGCGCTGTGCAGAACAGTGGACTATCAGCAACTCAACCAAGCAAGCCAGTGGGATACTGGCCACACCCATCCCCCACTCAATGCAATCACTAGTATGCTGAAGCACACGTTCAAAGCAACAGCAGACGCCTACTTGGGGTACCACCAGATTCCCCTGGTAGAGGAAGGCAAGAAGCTGACCACCTTCATCACCCCATGGGGCCGCTTTCACTGCCGGCACACCCCCATGGGCCACTGTGCAGGGCAGGACACCTTTACCAAGCGCTTTGATAATGTAACAGCAGATATCCCCAGGCAACTGAAATGTGTCAACGACAGGCCCCCGCACGACTGTAGCGTTGCCAGTGCTTTCTGGCACACATACCAGTTCCTGTGAACGTGTGGGGAAAATGGGATCACACTCTGCCCAAATAAATTCCACTTCTGCAGGAGAAGCGTGACTTTTGCAAGTTTTCTGCTTCACTGGGAGGAGTATCAGCCTAGCCAGGTCTTGCTAAGTAGTATAACCGAATTTCAGATGCCACCACGCCCCTCCCTCACAGATATCCGGTCGTGGTTCAGGCTGGTGAACCAGGTGGCACCATTCCTTGCCGATGCACCACTCATGCAGCCCTTCAGAGAATTACTGAAAAAACCATCAGGGAAGGTGGTGTACTGGGATGGCCAACTCCAGTCCATCTTCGAGTCGACAAAGGAAGCTGTAGGCAAGCGTGCAGTGGAGGGCCACCACTATTACGACGTCACATGGCCCACACTGTTCAGCGACTTCAGCAGGACTGGCATTGGTTTCATGGTCATGCAGCAGTACTGTCAGTGTGTGTCTCAAGAGGCCCACCTGTGCTGCAAGGGTGGCTGGAAACTGGCCCTGTGCAGCAGCCGACACCTAACATCAGCCAAGAAGAACTACTCGACGTTGGTGCCTGAAAATGGCACTCTTGTTCCTGCTGGGATGCCTGGACCTTACCTTCATCACAGATCACCGTGCACTCATCAAGATCTTCAAAGACAAAGAGCCGAAAGACCTTAGCAACCCCCACATACTCAGCTTCAAGAAGACACTGATGTACTCATTTTGCATAAGGCACCTAAAGGGGGAGGCAAACCACGCAGCAGATGCACTCTCAAGATACGCCCTGCTATGGGGCGGACTGGATGAGACCGACCTGGTGGAAGATGAGGGTACATGTGTCGTGGTGTTGGCGGTGATGGCCTGCGCCCTAGAAGATAAAGAATGCGCCATCGTGGACCTGCATCAAGAGGAGGAGGAAGTGCACCAGGACGGGGACTACAGACTGGGCCGAATAGAGGGATGAGGAGCCGATAACACTCCTCCCATACTACAGGATGAGGAGGCACCTATCCTGCCAGACGGACACTGTCATGTACGCCAGCGATGAGGAACACCTGCGACTAGTAATTCCCACAGCCCTACGACACGCGATCCTAGCTAACCTCCACGCAGGTTACCAGGACAGGGACTCTATGCTCAGGCACGCCAGGCAATGCGTGTACTGGCCTGGCATAGATGGTGAGGTGAAGCAGAAGAGGAGGCACTGTCAAGTATGCGAAATCAATGGCCCATCACAACCCGTGGAAAGCTTGCTGCTCACACCCCCACTGGAGTACCCCTTCCAGCAAGCAGTGGCTTACCTGTTCCAACTGGAGGGGGAGGGGTCCATCACTTATGCAGACAGGTTAACTGGCTAGCTGGAGGTGGAGCATCTGCCCAGCAGCACTGCCACCTCCTGGCTCTTAGCGACTTTTCGTAAGTGGTTCAGAAAGTTCGGCATCCCAGAAGGTCCAATCTTGTGATGGGGGTAAAAACCTCGTGAGTCAGAAGACGAGGGCGTTCCTGCCCGCGTGGTCTGTGCAGCTGAGATTGTCTTCGGCCCATAACCCACAGTCCAACAGCCGGGCAGAGGCGCAGTCAAGTCAGCCAAGAGGCTGCTAAGGAGCAACACTGGCCCGAGGGGCTCCCTGGACTCGGATGCAGTCACCAGTGCCACGGTGCAGTACCTCAACACCCCACTGCATGACACTGATGCATCCCCAGCCCAGCTGCTGTTGGGGCATCAGCTGAAAGACTCTGTACCTACTGTCAGAGAACACTACAGGGTCAGTGTGCGGTGGCCCGGGATGCCCAGGCTGCATCCCCAGTGCAGGCCATGGCCTGCACTGGGGATGCAGCAAACACAAGATTCAATCAGATGGCACATGACCTCACCCCTCTCAACCCAGGCCAGCAGGTGCGGCTTCAGAACCAGGAGATGGGACGGTGGGATTGTTTAGGGGCCATTGTTGACACACCAGCCCCAAGGCAATGCCTGGTGCGGCTGGACGGCACTGGGGGACCCTCCCTCAGGAATTGCCGTCACCCCCGCCCCCACAAGGAAAAAAGAGAACAGGTACCCACCACGCACGTTGAGGGTGGTCCCCGACGGGAGGATGACGGCAGGAGGGAAGCCCCTCAGCTTCTCCCTCCCCTAGAGAGGCTGTGGCGTGCTAGGCGCGCCCCTAGATAACTGTGTACCATAACATTGCAGTGTTTTGTACCCCTAGGCACGTTAATGTGTTTTGTAACATTAAATTTTGCCAGTATTGTGTCATGTAATGCCAAGCTTTAAGTTGTGCCGAGTGTCAGTATCTGCCAATTGTTTGTTACTGCAGCGACTTCCCTCTGCCTCAACCAATTTGTTTTGTATTAACGCTGTAGAAGGTGGGGAATTCACTGCAATGGAGAGGGGGTGTTGGAGTTTGTTTATGCACAGGAACTTTTCCCGTTCGCCTTCGGCCCGTGCCTGGGGCCTAGCGGGCAGTCTGATTCAGGGCACGCTAGTGATAGGATGTGTCCATCCCTGGACCTCTTCGGGTAAATCTCAAGCCAGTCTCGATGTTTCTGTCTTGCTCCTGGTTCTCGCCACCACAATAGGTAATACGTTAAACAGGTCGAGATAACTGAAATATTCATCATCACTATCATCACGCATAGCATGGCTTGCTAACAGCAGTGAATTAGCCGTCTAATACAGTTATTCTCCGGTAGGTAAAAATGTCCCTACATCTGGGGCCTACAGCACCTACCCTGAAGCTGTTACATGGGAGGTCTATTAGTTTTAAATATTGACATACTACCTAGTGATGCCCTTGCGAAGTTTCTTCTGAAGTACTAGTAACCTGTAAATTATTGATATACAGGCATTTTCGATGGCCTAGTGTTATTATAGTGTACTGCTGTATCCAAAAATCCTGTCGAATGAAATGAATCACCAGAAAAATTGGTAAGTCAGTCAGGGTAGCGTGAAGGTATCTAAGTTAGGTTTAACCCAGTGACTGTGACTGATTACCAGGGCCCAAATGCCAGAGGGAAGTTTAAACCAGACTTGGAAGTCGGGCTTGGAACAGTCCCAAGCCCAGACTTACAGCTTTTTCAGGTCGGGCTCAGTCAGCTTGAATTGGCCGCATGCTGAACCGAAGCTCGTCTGACTTTACAAAGTCGGACCCACGTTGCAGACTTATGGCAAATCTTCGACTGTTTTTAAAGTCAGCCAGTCATTGCCGGCTCTTGAATATCAAAATTTGCAAATTAGGCAAGGTAAGGCAAAAGATGCTTCATAAAAACGTTAGATAACTGATATCTACAGTCAGCAATCATCATCTAGAAGAATTTCCTTACCAGGCTTGGTTACGTCATGTTTTATTTTCAGGTATTATATGAGCATTACCGTAGCCTATATGAAAATCCTTAGTTCTCTTTTGTCCAGTAAAGTACAAGAATTATTCGGATATTAAAACATTTATATGAATATAGCCAAAGAATTTAGAGCTAAAAAAAAGTCAATTTTTCTTCCAATAGTGAAAGGTATAATAGGCTATAAACTTTGGAAAATACTGTGCAAGAATTGCCCAACAGCCTAGTACGTTATCATTATTTCCATAACGATGAACAATCGTTGTAAGAATAGTTTACATTAGAATCTTTCCACTAATGAAAGCTCGTAAAGAACCGCATAGCATAGCCTGGAAATCTTCGTTGGCCGTCCCTTCCCCTTGTAGGCCAGGTGGTGACTGGTGTGAGCTTGTCCTCTTATATCTTAATTTCCCTGTATGAATTTGCCAATGTTTTAAAACTATGTAGAATCCAAATAACAAAGAAGACATTTTAGATACTATGAAGATGAGTGAAGAATAGTGATAGAATGGATAGATGACTGCCAGTGAGTCGGGAAACATGGTTTTTACCGAAATGACCTCCATAATCTTCTATATCTTGTTGTGAAGGATTCGACATCCATATTTAATAATACAGAATATAAGCAATCTCAAGGAGCAGCAATGGGCAATCCCCTTGGCCCAACCCTTGCTAATGTTTTCCTGTCTTACCATGAATCTCGATGGCTCGAGAATTGTCCACATGATTTCAAACCCTTGCTTTAGAGACGCTATGTTTACGAAACTTTTGTAGTTTTTGCTTCACCTATGTTCCCACGTTTTCAAACTACCTTAATTCCAAACATCCCAACATTCACTTCACGCCTGACAAAGAGGAAAATAATAAACTGCCGTATTTGGATATGATTGTTGAAAAAATAGCTAACTCATTTAGCACCTCCACCTATAGTAAGCCTACATACACTGGTTTGACAACTAACTTCACTTCCAACATCTCCGAGCAATTTAAAATGAAGCTGATATACATTTTGGTAAGTAGAGCATTCAACATTAGTTCAGATTACAAAAACTTTCACTCTGAATCAAATAATTTACGAAACATGTTAAAATTAAACTTCGTAGGAAAAAAGTTAAACAAAATAATATTCCCTCCCTTACAAGCTCAGTACTGTTCCAAAAGCTCTTGTTTATTTTGTAATCCCTCTTTTCGGACCTCGTTCCTTTGGAGTAAAGAATAGAATCAGGAAACTCATCTCTGAATATTATCCACAGGTATCGTTGAGGATGGTATTTAAACCATCAACAGTGCTATCCAACCACTCCAAGTTCAAGGACCGTATCCACGATTCTCTGATGTCATCGGTGGTGTATAAAGTTAAGAGCAGTAGCTGTAATTCTACTTGTACTGGTCACACCAAACGACACCTCACCACCAGGGTTTCGGAGCATCGTGGAAAGTCACGCAGAACGGGCCTCCCTTTGTCAAAACCAGAGTATTCAGCGATCCGTGAACACTGAAGCCTCAGGTCACTCAACGTATACCGGTGATTTCTCTGTTCTCCACACTTCCCGTGACGACACATCAAGATTAGTAACACAGACTCTCCTCACCAACCACCCCAAGCCAACCCTGAGTGTATATGACTCCTCCACCTCACTACTCAGCACTTATTTAAATCATAATTTTAACTTTTCAATCCACGCTTGAGCATTAAAAAAAAATGTTACCCCGTTTTATCAATACAAAATATATAACCCAACTGCTGACTGTGTGTTAAGTGGTAGGGCACATTTCCATTTTTTTTTTTTTTTCATTATTCATTTTTAGGTGGGGGAGGTGGGATAATACCGAAGTAGTGTGTAATGTTGGAGGAATCGTGTTTTTTATTGTTTTTTTGGAGGGGGTGATGCAACACAAACTTACATTGGTGCGAGGTACTTTGAGTTGAAGCAATACACAGCGTATCATTCATACTGTTTGGTGCTTGATCCGAAGCATTTACTTACTTCATATTAAAGGAATCGGATTTCTGGTCATTACGAATCCTATTATTTTTCTTACGGCTTTGGTGATTTCTTTTATGTTTTTTCACGTTTGCTGTCATAAAATAAGGACTCGGCTTGGACGAGAGCCATTTACTGTTCGAAGAAACGTTTTATGTATTATTTTAAGTATTATTTCTGCTGTACGATTGCTGTGCCTGGGATTTTTGGGGGGTCAGATTTATTAAATGCCTTTCCAGTGATGCTTGTGCTGAGAAATGATTTTGTGGGTCTAAAGTAACTCCGAGAATTGTGGTTGTCCTTTCTGGTTGTAGAATTTGGTAAAAAAAAATAAAAAAAGTAAAGTGGATTATTTTTACAAAGGCGGTTTGTAGGCGTGTCTGATATTCATTACTAGGAAGATGATTGATTTGGTTTGCTTAGTCTAGGCCAGTGTTTTAATGAATGCAGGTGTTGCTGGAGATGGCACGCTGCTACTTGAGTTTGGAGATAGTGGAAGATTGTTGCTTAGAACTGCTGCGTTAATGGTGGAGGAGGATTTGGCATGCGGAGGAAGGGAATAAAAAGTAAGAGAGAAATGAATGAGCCTTGTGGGGCTCCAGTTAATGGTGTTCTGTATTTGGGACTTAAGTTTTGGTCGTGCACATCAACCAGTGTGGCTGAGAAGATGGCCAGCTTTATTTATTGTTATTTTCTGTGTGTTCGAGATTTATCCCTATCAAGATACGTAAGTAGGCACTCTCACGATTCCTTTTTACGTGTCAGTAGCTGCTGGTGTGATTGGCAATGGTAGCTGTTTCTTGTTAATGAAAATGGATGGTGAAAATCCTTTATGTGAGTGAGCTTCGGGGTATTGTGAGGCGGGAGATGCCAAGAAATATAAGGACGTATATGGTAAATGAGAGAAGCAAGGTATGATACTGACGAGGCGAGGAAACTGACAAGAGATCAAGTCGCTTCAAGCAACATCAGTTCTAGCCTTCTAGGGAACTTAAACAGGATTGTATTTGGGGACCCCCTAATGTACCCCATCTGCATTTTTACCTTGTGGCTTTTAAAACCATATAAGCTTTACAGTAATACTAACAGTTATCATTATCATTATTTTTTTAATTAATTAGTAATCGTCTAGCTGTTGGAATTTTATATACTGTAGGTAGGTTACAACATTTATTAATTAATTACATTACTCTGCCAAATTTACGTTAACTTCCAATTTATGTAGAAATTATTATTATTATTATTATTATTATTATTATTATTAAATTATTATTATTATTGTTATTATTTATTATTATTATTATTATACTTGGGGGCACTCTCGAGACATGGGGGGCCAGAACCGGTCACATGTATCGCCTGTACCAGGAACCGGTCCAGGTAGCTTGGATGAACTATGTACGAAGCAGAACATGACAAGCGTTTGAAATCTTTTTTTAAACTTTAATCTTGTCAAAATAACTCTGTCTGGTAATTAATATAAAACTTATCTATGAAAAAAAATACTCCCTTCCCGCTGTGTAAACGGTTATGGCTGTAAGGTAGGGTTCAGGGGTCAGGGTACTTGAATGGCGTGTGATTGTGTGGCTGACGTTAGTGGCCATGATGGTGAGTACTTTTCCCTTTGCCGGATTTCCTTCTTTTCTGGCTTTCTGCACCTCACCTTATGCTGTCTTTGGAGGGGGGAGAATTGGTCGGTATAATGACAGTGATGGCAATAATGATGGTACGATGGCTCGTGGTATTTTTCAAGGTCCGTGTCATGCTGCATTTACAGTTTTTGTGTGTCTGGGGAACTGGTCATAGTGGGGTGGTTGGGTTTATATGTATTTTTACTTGCCGCGGTAGCCGGCTGGTCAATGACTGCCCAGCGTTGTTCTGCTGCTTCTTCTGCTTCTGGGGGATTTCTTAAAAGGAGGCCTTTGGAGATGAAAATGTCGTACCATTACGGTAATTTGACATGGAGAATCCAAATCTACCATCAGCTGACACCTGTGATGGCGCCATCTAATCGCAACTTTAGCAAAGGTCCTTCATATAAGCCCATCGAGACATAAAACTGGTCCCACATAAGGTTATTTAACTTGGCTAGTTGCCTTTTTACAGCAAACTGTTTGAAACAAGAGCCTCGCCGCAGGTCCCAGCGCAGTTCCACTCTTGTTCCACTGCAAATGGTATACCTGTTACTTAGCAAACATCGAGAAGTTATTTTCCCAGCTTCCAGCCCTTTCGGTTATCACAGTTACGTTAAAATGACCTAATCTGACCTAACATTAGTCTTACCGATCCTACCTGAACCTAACCTAAGCTAGTTTCACATGGATATAATAACATGGACATGAGAGTGGACGGACGAAGCACCTTTAAAATCCCCTACCTTAATATTTACAAAGTACTAAACAAAGCACTTGCGACACGAAAGTCACTTACAAGACATCCTCGAAGGCTATACAGATGTGTGGGAAAAACACAGAAAAACTGACTTTACTGTGACTTAAAACCTTAATGATAGCGATGTGAAGAACCTTTCATTCAGTCCATTGGTGTGGGTATATCCTATTATTTAAACCTCCATCCCCCTAGACCCTCTTCCTCAATCACCTGTATTGTCACCCTACCTGAACTCCATACACTGGCACTCCATCCCTCTCCATCCTGCCACCCCATACATCGGACCAAGATACCCCTCGACCACCCTCTCCCCCTCACTTATGAATAGTTCGGAAAAAGAGTGGGTATGTTTTAAAGACTGATTTGACAACACTATATCGAATGGAAAAGAGCGGTGATGTACGTTAACGAGAGTGAATTAATAAAACAAAAATACACTCCTAAGGCACAGTTGTTAATTCTGTGTAAATAAAAAAAAAAAAATCGTTATTTTGAGGGAATATGAATTTCTTAACGGATAAGGTAAACAATAATTCACTAATATACCAGATTATCAAAACCGGATTGTACGAATGCATAAGTTTTAAGTAAATTCACACTACCTTCTTGATGCAGACAGCCTCCGTTAGAAACACAAAGTCTGTGTAATAAAGACCCACAGTCACATCAACACTCGTTTTGTTTTCCTAACTATTGCTTCAGTAACCAGAGCAACATATCTGTCTGGTTAAAAAACAAATCCACTAAATTCTGATTCAAGTCTGAGGTACCTTTTGCTGCGGCGTTAGATCCCAGGTCACCAGGTCCTTGACGGCCTCATCATTGCGTTCATCGAGGGCGACAGTGATGGCAGTGTCGCCGCGGATGTCGCTGAGGGTCACGTCACAGCCAGCGGACAGCAGGAGGTGCATCAGCGCCCTGCGGTTGGCGATGACGGCATAGTGCAGTGGTGTCCTGAGGAAACAATCTCTGCCGTTCACATCAGCTCCGGCCTCTATCAGCAGCTGGCCACACGTATCCCACCCTTGCTTGGCCGCCAGGTGAAGAATCGTCATATCTGCAGTGTATGATGTGAAGCGACCATCGGTACATCATCATCATCAACAACAGCGATGGCAAATCAACATAAAACAGTTTTATGACCAACATGGAAACCTAACCAAGCATCACCACAACAACACAGCTACAAGGTTGGGTCTGAAGCGGATGAAACTTGTCTGAGATGAACCTTCTGTATGACGCTGAACTCTGGCCTATTCTTCTCAAACGTGAATCTCTTTGTCCTTCCTGACTTCCTCCAAATGTAGTCCAGATTGAGTAAGAACTATTTGCTCCATAAAATATAACTTTTGACCTTGCAGTACGACTGATGGTTCTTAAAGCTAATTCACTGTCCTTGCCTTACCATCAACCTTTCCATCTAGTTTTGCACCGAATCGAAATAGCGTAGGTTGATACAGCCATGTGATTTTGACCTTTGACCTACTGTTCTCAAGGGTACTAGGTCAACCTGGGGGAGACCCTTTAACCCTTCCACCAAGTTTGGTCCAAATCAGATGTAAACTGTTTGTTGTTTTATTCACACACACACACACACACACACACACACACACACACACACACACACGGCGTAAACGGTTCCCTGCTCTCACTCGACACTGGTCACACCATCGGTAACAAGACAAACTCCGGAAGTAGCATGAAGAACCACAATTCTGTCAGCTGTAAAACTAAGTGAATAAAGCAACAACAAAAACAACAACAGTGACCAGAAAACTAATTAAAAAAATATACATTGACAACATGACTGAAGGCTATAATAACAGAAACATTCGAGAGGAAAAGAGGAGGGAAGGATGATGAAGCAAAGTTGATAGAAAGGTTTTTGGCAAGATGCCATTAGCAGGGGGAAGAATTTGAGTCGGAGAGTTCAGTGCAGTTACTACCAGTGATGCTATTTTTTGGCAGAGCAAAGAACAGACTTAGCACGATTCCTGGCAGAAACATAAAAAATGATGTTCAGGGGTAGGTTGAAGCCGGTACCTTGATGTGTACAGCATAAGAACAAGCGTGATCAAACCAAGTACTTTAAATAAGGTTTTATGAATGAAAATGCATGAAAACAGATCTAGAATCAACCAAGAAATAATAGGATGGGTATAACGTAAGTAAGAATGAAAGCTTACAGAGCCACTGACGTCTCTTGTTGTGACAATTATTGAAGATGACAAGGAAATGAAATTAACAGAAATCTAACTGTGAGGCTTACCAAACTCATTTTTTATGCTAAGATCTGGTTCTTTCGAGAGAAGAGCCTTGACCACTTGTTCTTGTCCTCTGTCTACAGCCACCTGAAGCGGTGTGTACATGAAGTGACCTTTGGCATCCACAGGGAGACCAGCCTTCAGTAGGAGGGTCACGATGCGGGAGTGTCCTGTCCATGCGGCAAGGGTAAGGAGGGTGCCGCCTGGGATGTCGGGGTCAGTATGAAGCACAGTGTGGAGGTTAGATCCATTTTCCAGTGCCTCCTCCACCTGCTGTGTGTTGCCAGATCGCACCCCCTCCACCAGACCCTGTCAACATTCCAGGCACTGCATTACGCTA